>JAHKKF010495716.1:0-16791 GCA_019740295.1 Labeo calbasu | reverse complement strand
GCACTAGCTCTGCAATGCACATGCGTGACTTCACACGTTACGTGTGCATGTTCGCTTTGTAAACACAGGGTTCGTACTTCTATGCAATGCGTGAGGTCGGGCTTGTGACGAGCAAGATGAGCATATGTGGTTAAAAAGTATATACATTGTCAATTTGTTTAAAAAATAACCAATCGTTACTCTAGATTAGACCCTTATTCCTTGGCTGGGATCATGTAGAGCCCTTTGAAGCAGCATTAAAGCGGCACTGAAGCTGCAATTTGGACCTTCAACCCATCGGCTCCCATTGAAGTCCACTACATGGGAAAAAAATCCTGGAATGTTTTCCTCAAAAACCTTAATTTCTTTTCGACTGAAGAAAGAAAGACATGAACATTTTGGTTGACATGGGGGTGAGTAAATTATCAGGAATTTTTATTCTGGTAGTGAACTAATCCTTTAAGATAATGCTTATAAAAATATACTTACAATATTATAACTTGAAATATTAGGGGGAAATTTGAGTTAGAAATAAATAATACCTCTCTGTAGGTGTTTGTACCAATGATGGGCCTGACGATGGGTACGGCTGGCATTGCCAGAGCGACTGGCACAGCTTCAACAACTGTAGGTGCCACAGGTCCTCCCAACACCTCCTGCTCAAACCTGCAGAAGCAACAACACTGGCATAAATACAGTCAGAAACGCCCTATTCTACACATTCCAAATACTACAAAACTGTCCTGAGTGCAACATTATGCTGCAAATAAACAGCTAGAACTGAACACAAGTGAAATGTGAAGAACTCACAGCGCCATCTCTGCCTCCATCTCCTTCAGGCGCTCCTCTCCAGATTTTAACGCCATACTGAGCGTCTTCTGCAATAAATAAACAAACAAACAAACCTCAGTAAATAAATCTACGGTTGCGTCTCAAATCAAATCACAGCAAGCTACTTGCCAAGCATTTTGGGATCACAAGCTTGTTTCTACTGCACCTTTTGTGTCAAAAATGTTGCACACCTCTATGATGGTTAAAAAGATCCAAATCCACACACTCAAAACATACTGCACGCCCTTCAAATTCAGTTCACTATGTTTTGAGACACAACCAACATATCCACAGTACAGTAAATAAAAAAGAATGGAGTTCAGGAAGCATAAATAAAACAAAGAAATTCCGTCTGTGGTAAACTGAGCCAAACTGTCTAGTTCACAGGAGTATACACTGTTTGAATCGATTCATTATTAGTACACGATCGAGAAATAATGTTCAGATGCCACATGATATTGTTTTAAAGCTCCAGACTGAATTAAACTTTATCTAAACCTACGCTGCAGTTAGCTAGTATTAACTAAGTATATACTTGCCGTGAAATCTGTCCTGATGAAGAAATTCAAGTATATATGCAGGAATTAAATAAAAAGACAGACGAACAAAATTAGATCATTTGTTTTCCTCAACGCTACCGCTTGTCTAGGCGCGGAAGAAATACGTCACACGAGTCGTTGGTCCTTCTTCAGCGAAGGCGCAGGAAAATGAGGTCATGTTTTAGGTCTCTGCCTGGTATTTCTTCATAAAAAGCAAAAAAAGCTGAGAAAAAAATCCAAATATCTAATGATCAATTTCCATTAGCCACTGTGTTACAGACCAGCTGTATCACTGATGATATTTTTAAGCATATATTACCGAATATTACTAATAACAGGATTTCCACAGTCATAGAAAATTTGGAACATTTAAATAATTTTTAAATTAGGTATTTCCAGGCCTGGGAAAGTAATGAAAAATTAATAACATAAAAGGTCGTAGCGATTTTTTTTATAATGAATTAATTGAGTTTTTTCCGTTATGTTCAGATCTAAAATATTTAATCAGATATAAATTACACATGTCAGTGTGATCTATATAAAATGAAAACTAATGTAATTTTGCATTATCACGAAGGGCATATTTTAGTTTTTTATGTTAATAGCAAACGTAAATCTGAAGGCTACTTTACAATTATGTTTATATTTAAGAACAAAAATGAAATAGATAAGATAAATTTGTCTCCTCTTGGCAAAATAAATGATTTGATTGAATTTTTTCATTATGAGTAATGATAAGGCAATTTAGAATTGAATTAGGCTTGTTTTGCCTTGACAGCAGGGGGCGCTATAGACTAGCAATGCTACATGATTTTGAGTCTGAACTGAAACTGTGAGAATACAGATGACTCAAGATGTGCTGTCACAAAAGTCCACCAGAACATTTATACTACATAGTGAAGTAGGTTTCACTAATTACAGTCATATTTTAGGAGATGTACAATGGCAATTCCATGTTATTCCTACATGGGGCTACTTTCCCCTTTTTCAAAGACAAAACAAAGGCAAAACAGACTTGCCTGAGACTGTAGAGGGAAAAAGCGAATAACTTTCACTGACTTCCGTCACTCTTTATACTTAATAAATTCTTACATCATCTCACATCAGCTGTCATTTCCTTTATAAGTTCCTGTTTAAGATGCTGTTTAAGTGTTAAAAAGCATTTAGTTTCATTAAATAAATATTATGGATGTAGAGTCTGCCCACCATGCTTTAATCATATCATACATATCAAACAAACATATATGTGTTATTATTTAAGCATAAAATAAAGGAATTCAATTAAAGCACAGATTTAGGGAAGTTTTCCACCATGGAACAAGGATATCCGTTTACTGATGCAAGCTTTAGTATATTAGGCCTGTTGTGGAGTAAGACTGAAACTTACTATTGCATATAAAGAAAGTGTTTTCTTCTTAGACAAAATCACTAAAGGGACAAAACATGTTTTACATCAGCATATTATTGCAGCTGCTTGTATCAGGTGAGTTGTTTTTTTGTTTTTTTTGTATTTGTAGATGATTGAGTAAAGCAGTGGTTCTCAACCTTTCTGACTCTTTGATATAATTTGCTGTGTATAAAATACATTAAGTTAAGTAAATAGTAAAGTAATACAAATAAAATTAAATAATTAAATATTAAAATTCCACAATTTCAGGTGTTTATTTAAGGGTTTACAGTGTCCAAAGAATTTATGTGATGTTTCCAGTTGTTCATGACTATGGGATAAAGTGTTTCTGCTCAATAATATTGTAGAGCTTGGTACAATTATATATATATATATATATATATATATATATATATATATATGTATGTATATAGGTGTGTGTTTGTGTGTGTATGTGTGTGTGTAAAAAAAACTAACTAGCTTTCCCAGGACCATGTAAATATTCATTGTTACAAGAACGTTAAGTGGTTGCAATCAATTTATTTTAGCTACATTTAAACAAACACATTTAGTTGACTAACTCCCAACTTTTTTTTAATGTAACTAAAATAAATTGCTTGCAACTACCTACGTATAAAAAAATGTAGTAAATTCAATAAATCGTTTTTTTTCAGTGTGGTTGTTAAAAGAAAAATATTAAATAAAAAAAAATCTATATTTTTAGCTGATTTAGCTTATTTTAAAGCTGGGTTTGTTACATTTTAAATCATTTTAAGCCATCTCATAGTCACCTGAGCCATCACTGTGTGCTCAGGTGATTCTGGACTAAACAGTTTGCTGCTATTTTGGTCAGATCCGGTCACTGATAGTTAAAGGAGAAGTCCACTTCCAGAACAAAAATGTACAGATAATGTACTCACCACCTTGTCATCCAAGATGTTTATGTCTTTCTTTCTTCAGTCGTAAAGAAATTATGTTTTTTGAGGAAAACATTTCAGGATTTTTCTCCATATAATGGACTGATATGGTGCCCCGAGAACTTCAAAAATCATGTCAAAATCATCCTACAGAGCTGCAGAAGTACCGACCCAGTCTATGCAAAGTGAACATGCAAAAAAGATTAAACACCCTTAACAAAAAAGGTAAAACAGCGATATAGGACGATTTTGAGGTTGAGGGAGAACATGAGATGGGAGTTTTTCGACATACCCTAACTGTCGTGAACCGGAAAAAAACAGAGTTCAGGCAGAGTAAGACAAGACGAGCGTTTGACATTAAAAGTATATAAATTGTATTATTTTTTGTGAAAATAACCGATCGTTTTGCTAGATAAGACACTTCTTCCATGGCTGGGATTGTTTGAAGCTACATTTAAACTGCAGTTTGGAAGTTCAAACTCAGGGCACCATATCAGTCCATTACATGGAGAAAAAACCTGAAATGTTTTTCTCAAAAAACATAATTTCTTTATGAATGAAGAAAGAAAGACATAAACATCTTGGATGACAAGGGGATGATTATCTGTAAATCTTTATTCTGAAAGTGGAGTTCTCCATTAATTAGAATCTTCATTTTAAGTCTAGACTCCAAAAAAGTGTTTTGCAGGTGAAGAACAAGGAGCAATGGTGGCTTATTGAAACCTTAACAAACATTTTTTGTGTTTTTAGATCTTGTGGCTTCATGGTCAGTTTCATACAACCCTGGAAGCATATGTGTACTCGAAAGATCATCTGTGTATTTCAGCTGTACATTTGATTATGCGTCTTATCGCATACTTAAAACAACAAAATGGTTCAAGCCAGAAGCTCATCAGAAACAAGACGGGACGCAGGTGGGAATATCTGTCTATAACTCAGTGGCGGCAGAGATTCACCAGCTATACAAAAACAGAACAACTTATGCAAACCAAGACAAAAACTGCTCACTGCAGTTACACAATGTCTCCAAAAGTGACTCTGGAAGTTATTTCTTTCGGTTTGAAACATATAGAGAACAATACACAGGATTAGGTGGCATAAACCTCAACGTAGCAGGTAAATGAAAGGCCATATTTGTTTAATGACAAATAAAATATCAGCAAACCACTATCTCCAGCATACACTCTTAAAAATAAAGTTTGCAAATAACCTTTCAGTGAAAATTCCTTAAAGGAACTACCTTTTATAATCTAAATAACTTTTTCCACTATGAGGAACCTTTTGAGCTATAGAAGGATACCACAGTTGTTAAAGGTTCTTCATGGAACCATCAATGCCAGTAAAGAATGGGATGCTGATGTTGGGGTAAAAGGTTTCTGGTTACATTTCATTAATCTACACCACATTTAACAGTTTTGCCTTTTAGAGTAACAGTGAAACCACAAAGGCTGAATGGACACATCTGTGAAGGAGACTCTGTGATACTGACATGCAGCACAGAAAACTGTACCCCAAAACAAGAGCTGTTTTTCTGGTTTAAAAACCAACATCTGATTCCACAAGCCAATAAGAATGTGCTCCAAATCTCTTCTGTCTCTCACAATGATTTTGGCAACTACTCCTGCGGTCTGAAGAACAGCAGCACGACGTCCGCAGATGAAATACTACTTGACGTAAGATGTATGTTTATATCTCTGGCTAGTCTGTCATTTACATCACATCATGGCTTTTTAAGCAGCATTTTAAGTCATCATAAACAGTTTCCACAAAAATATTAAGCAGCACAACTGTTTTTAACACTGATAATGATAAGAAATGGTTCTTGAGTAGCAAACCAGCATATTAGAATGATTTCTAAAGGATCATGTGACACTGAAGACTGTAGTGATGACTACTGCTACATTTTAAAATATATTAAAATAGAAAAACACTTATTTAATGCTTAATGTGTTTTATACAGTTGAAGTCAAAAGTTTACATACACCTTGCAAAATCTGCAAAATGTTAATTATTTTTTCATTACGTATAGTCCACGATTCTTAATACTGTGTTGTTCCACAGCTGTGTTTTTTTGTTTTGTTTTTTTGTTTAGTGATCGTTGTTCATGAGTCCCTTGTTTGTCCTGAACAGTTAAACCACCTGCTGTTCTTCAGAAAAAAATCCTTCAGGTCCCACAAATTCTTTGGTTTTTCACCATTTTTGTGTATTTGAACCCTTTCCAACAATGACTGTATGATTTTGAGATCCACCTTTTCACACTGAGGACAACTGAGGAGCTCATATAAAACTATTACAGAAGGGTCTAACTCTCACTGATGCTTTCGAAGGAAACACGATGCATTAAGAGCTGGGGGGTGAAACTTTTTTAATTTGAAGATCAGGGTAAATTTCTCTTATTTTGTCTTCTGGGAAACATCTAAGTATCTGTAGCTTCTGAAGGACAGTAATCAACGGGAAAAAAAAGAAGATATTTAGGCAAAATAAGAAAAATGTACCCATCTTCATTCCGTTCAAAAGTTGACGCCCCTGGCTCTTAATGCATGGTTTTTCCTTCTGAACTTCTGTAATAGTTGCATATGAGTCCCTCAGTTGTCATCAGTGTGAAAAGATGGATCTCAAAATCATAGTCATTGTTGGAAAGGGTTCAAATACACAAAAATGCTGAAAAACCAAAGAATTTGTGGGACCTAAAGGCTTTTTCTGAAGAACAGCAGGCAATTTAACTGTTCAGGACATATGAACAACTATCACAAAAAATAAAAAAACACAAGTAACAACACAGTAATAAGAATAAAGTGTATGTAAACTTTTGAACCGGGTAATTTTAATAAATTCAACTAATAAAAATAAAAAAATAAAATTTATTTTGTATAATCCCTCTTATTTTGGTAAAATAATTAACATTTTGCAGATTCTAAGTTTTTGTCTATTACATTCTGTCTATTAGAGAATTAACATCACACAGAGATGCTGCATGAATTTGAAATTGCTACTAACCTCTATGTTAAATAAGCTACTGTAAAGCATCGAAATGAGGAACCTTGATGATTTCAGAAGATTTCACTAACCCGCAGTCAGTTTTTGATGCAACACCTTTTTGCAACTCCACCATTGCATGCGAATGTTTCACAGTTCTCTCTGCAAATACAGACCTTGTTGCTTCTCCCCACAGATAGTCCAAAGAACACTGAAATAGCCGTTTTGCCATCTGGAAAGATACAGGAAGGAAACTCACTGACTCTGATCTGTATGAGCAATGCCAATCCTGCAGTGACAAACTACACTTGGTTTATGATCAGAGAAGCAAACGTCTCTTATATAGGATCTGATCGTGAATTCTCCATCAGATCTGCTAGTCAGAAGAACAATGGACAGTACTTCTGCACTGCTAAAAATGACATGGGTTCTCAAAACTCTACAGTCATAGCACTGAAAGTCGAAGGTAACAGGGAATATTTGATTCACAAAGAGGTTGAATACTAGTTAATTGCTAACTGTAGTGCCCAGCAGTTATGAAAAATGTCATGTGAGTGGTACTTCCCCAATTTTTAGTAAGTAAAAAAATGTTTTGTAACATTAGTAATGTTAAATGTGACTTCGGTTCATTTATCTCACTGGAAATAACATCACTATGCATCATGCTGCACATTGTGGAAAATATCACCTAGGTATTGCATGCATGCAGAAATCTTGCATAACATAGTAAGAATATTATGCTTTTCTGAGCAATGTTTAATCAAATGTATTCACATTTTTGTTTGTTTCTCTAGTGCCTGGTCATCGAAATTTCATGCTGACTGCAACAGTTGTGTTTTTGTTTCTAATGGCTGTACTGTTAATCCTGTTTGGTCTCATTATAAGGTGGGTGGACTGGACGCACAGTATGTGATAATATCCTGTTGAAATGCTGAGAGAACATAAAGTTAGTACGTGTTAAACGTAAACTGATTGCATGAGTTTGTACTTTGTGGAAATGACACTACTCATTACACAAGCCCTCGATCACTTCCCCATCATCAGTCTTACGTTGCTCTGATTACATTAATCGGTGTGCCAGTCAACACGCAATTACTTAGGCAACGCATTTTACTACAATGACAGTCTCTACAATGACTTGCAGCACATAAAGCTCTTAGATTATGCAATTTTCACAACTTTCATAAAATTTTGCTTCATGGAGTTTTGTCAACGGAAAGGTTTTTTTGGAAATACATTGCATCAACTGAACAATCAGTGTGTTGTTGAACAACAGTAGGCATGCAATCCATTGAACGTCAAACATTAAACATTAAAATAATGTCTATTTTATGGATTTTGAAGGCAAAAAAGTTTAAGAAACAGATATTTGAGTTATGATTACAGAACAATGCATCATGTAAAGCTGTATCTGTTCATATCTTTACAGGAGGAAACAGTTTACATCAAAGAAGCCACCCACAGAACAGGTATTAAACACATGGAAAGTTCTGCTTATTTTAAATGAACAAGAAACCTCTGTATTTGGGTGCATCAAAAGAAAGAAATAAATAAATAAAAAATAAAAAATTTATAATTCTATATCTAATGCATGTTATTACAACCCTGCTGAAAAAACAATAGAGACATAATCACATAATTTGTAGCCTAATGGTTTTACTGGTTATAATGGGAATTGTACTGGTTTTAATGGAAACTGTAATAGTGACTGTTGGGCTTTTCTGTTGGTGGCTTGTTAAAACCACTAAATCCTAATGGAATAAGTCCCAAAACACACTACAGGAAATAATTTTGAATGATTTTTAAATTTACTTTTTTTTTTTGATGGTTTTTAATGGTATTTGTATTAGAAACCATTAGAATTTCTGTGATGGATTCTATTTTTTGTTTGTTTTTCAGCAGGGATGTAATAAGCATTGTGGCCAAATTTTGTCTTTTTATTAACTGTATATTTATCGAGTCAACCACACCCGAGAAATGAAAATTATAAACAATTATGCAGCTTAGCATTTGCTAAGCTTTATCAACAAAACCTTTATCATTATTGTGCTCTAGTAACATTACTAAAGCTGTAATACAGTTAGAGCATATTACATTCTTTGATAATAAAGCATCAAAAATGAGTAAAAATCATTGTAGTTTCACACTGTACAACAGTGAAAGTAATGTGCAGCCAAATATGAGAACTCGAACTCAGAATCTGTGCTCTACATTTAACCCATCCAAGTGCACACACACACATTCATTTTCTTCACTTATTTACTCACCACCATTTTGTTGTGAATGATTGTACAGAGGGTGGTATAAAGCTGAGTGTGGAGAAGACCTACAGTTCCTCCCAGTTTTAAGAAACAAACCCACAACCTTTGGGTTACAACTCTGACGCTCTGACCATTAGGCCACAACTGTCATGTGCCGTAGTGTACATGGTGTACATGGCAGTTGTGGCCTAACAGTTAGAGAACTGGATTTGTAACCTAAAGGTCATGGGTTCAATTTCCATAGATGGGGAAGTGAATGAACAGGTCTACCCTCTTACCCACAACCTTAAAAAAATATATATTTTGAACATTTTATGACTTGAGTGGATCTTACATTTGATATATTTCGCACTTATATAATAGGAACTAAATTAAAGTGATTTTTATGTCTGATCAGACACCTGCAGTCACTGTCACAGTCACAGAGGAGATCTATGAGAACCTGAGAAAATCACCAGAGTCTGAAGAAAACTGTACTACATATGTGACATATGCAGATCTAAGGCTTCCTCCATCAACCTCAGACAGGTAATGGTCAAAATGTCATAATGATGATTTTGGGGGAAAATCTGTAGAATCTCAAAAAACTGGTTGGTGTTAACATCAGGGCTGCCAACTTTTGAGTTTCTCTTTGAGTGAGAATTGCCACAAAGGGTTGGTTGGGGATGTTTTGTTTAGAAAAATAAATAAATAAAAAACAATAATAATAATAAATAAATAAATAACTACCTGTCAGCAGAGTTTTGTCTGACATCTGCACATAGTAATTAACATCATTATGACATCATTATGGTCATTTTTATTATCATAACATTTATGTAAAATAATTGTTGCAGTGCTGCAAAACTAACTTTTCACCACAACGAGAATAGCAATGTACAGTGAGAGAATTGAAAGATTTACAAATCCATTACAAAATTCATTACTTTTATAAATAACTGCAACCACATTTCAAAAACATCTTTACAAATTTTGACATGAAAATGTAAACATTTTTTCTAGTAATCTATTAGTCTGCATTTATATCGCTTAATGGAGACCTATATTGACAAGTTACATTATTTTCCCATTAGTTGTTATAGTCATCATTATGTCAGTCTTTGCAATTTTGAAAGTGAATCCCACATTTATATGAGGGATTTATATCTTTCATTTTGCTTTTGTTTGAGGGTGCTTAGCACTGTGTGAGAAAATGGACATGTGGCGTGAGAGTGTAAGAACAATGTCTACTGGGTTGGCAGCCCTGGTTTACATATTTCCTGCTAAACAGAAATTGGGTTCAGAAACTTAAGAAACATCAACAGGCTTCTCTCATTTTTTAAACAGCCAATAGCTTATACAGTTCTGAAAAAAATCAAGAGACCACTGTTTCTCTGGCTTTACTGTTCATAGGTATATGCTGTAAAATGCAAAATCTTTGATTCCAAATAAGCATATTATCATTTAGAGAATTTATTTGCAGAAAATGACAACTGGTCAAAATAACAAAGAAGATGCAGTGTATTCAGGTTCATTTCTGTTCTGTAATTAATATTTGATTCCAATTATTTTAGTGTACTAGCACTAGCCATCCAGCTGGTTCTATTGCAAGAGGATATTACAGGAGGGTGGTTCTATTGTAAAAACAACTTGTTGAGTCAACTTAATAATTTGTTATCCGGCTGCCTTAAAATTTTAAGTTCAGACAATTCAAAATATTTTTGTCAACTTAAAATGGTAAGTTGTACTAAGTGATTTTAGTTGATTCTACTTAAAATTTTAAGGCAGCTGGGTAACTTGCCCAACTTTTAAGTTTAACAAACTAGTTTTTGTTTAGTCAACTCAAATATCTTAGGTGTTACTTATACAACTTAAAATTTAAAGTTGGCTTAACTTATTTGAGTTGACTGTGAGTGTTTTTTTTTATACTTTTCCTCATGAAATAAGATCTGGTTGAGGTGATCAGCTAATCAGTACTTCATTAAGCAGAATGAGGTGTGCCTGTGTTGTAATTCAACATACACAGAAATGAAATGGCATGTAGAGATGCTGATTTAAGAAAAAATTGGAGTAGTCTCAATTTTTTCCAGAGATGTAGTTAACAGAACTTTAACATTTTTCCACTATTATCTAAAAGCAATGAGCCACGAAAGATTTACTGCAAAAAAACAAACAAACAAACACATTGCTATTATAATAATATATATTTAATTTTTAAATTTCTATAATTTAATTTAATTATATCTTTATAATACATTATTAATAATATGTTATGTAAAAATAGATTATTTAAAATGAAATAAGAGACTGTCTAATACATATAAACATTTCTTTTGTTTTGCAGACCACATTGCAACAAGCAAGAGGGCAACAGCGTGATCTACAGCCTTCTTAGCAACAAAGACTGAATGACTCTAACCACTGTGAATAATGAGTTTAACAAGCAGCTGTTGTATATATTTCTCTCTTTTTATTCAACAGAATCAAAAAGTTGTGAATACATTTACACTGAGTACAAAATTACTATAGGATCACACACTGAGTATAAAAGCTTTGAAGAAATAATTTATACAATGTACAGTAAAGGTCAAAAATTATTAATAAATCTATGTACATCTTTTTGCATGCATCTGTATTTACATCCACATTTAACACCACTTGCCCAAAACATTCAAACATGGTGCATTTACGTAACAAATTATGATGTTGAAACAAATAAAATGCAAAGTAATATCTATATTAGCTCAAATGGTTCTTTTTATTTTTACAATCCTGTATTTCAGATTTTATCCAACCTACAAGCATATGTTAAACGCGCAATAAATTAATACTAGTGACGCCATTGTATGATATTATGCTCCCATTATGTCAGTAATATTATATTTAACATGTCAACATCATATTCTGCTTTTTTCTGCTTACTACTGAACATACATTCAGTTTAAGCAGCATTTGTCATGTACAGTATTTACAGTGCAGGATCATACTTATAATACTCCTCTACATCCTACATTTCCATGTAGTACAATCACCATTTAACAAGCATAATCTAAATCACACGGGACTTGAACGTTTTCCTGCAAATAACAGTCGTCCTTTATGATGTTTGTATATTCGTTCCAGGCTGCATCACTTAAAAGTTAAGTATATCATTAAGGTCATTGGTCATCTGTCATTGGTCGGACAAACAGATGGTCCCGCCCCAAACCTCACGCTATTGGTTGAGCCATGCTGGGCCATTCAAAATGCTCAAACAAACAAATCAATGTTTTCACAGCAACTGTAGTATTTACACATCTTGGGCTACAAATAGCTTACATACAGTATTAAAAACCGACACACTTCATCCTTAAGTTCGCAATCAGATGTCCTGAGATTTGTGTGAAGTTTCTTCACTCTTTGAATTCATATTGTGTACTGTCTATCATCGTCCTCTAGGCCTCTACTGCTGACGGATCAGTAGATTCTGCTTTCTTCCTGCAAAAAAAGAGAAAATATATCATTATTTCTACAGTGCATGTGAGGCAATACAGAAGTTGCTTTCTGTGTTTATGAGGCAGCTGGATTGTTTTGTTCTCTGGGGCAATGGATAATAGAGAAAGTAATAAAAATGGTGAAAACAAGGGTTAAAAAAATGGCAGTAGGAATTACAATTGTGATTTAAGGTAATAGTTCACCAAAAATGAAAAATCTGTGATTATTTGATTATTTACCAATTGTTTACTATTTTATGATCACAGATAGGCAGTATCACCATGTATTATCATATGCATGTCATTTTTGGGTGAGCTATTCCTTTAAACCTGGTTGCGTAACATAAAACCCACATGCCATTTTTTGTGAATGACAGCTTTGATGCCCAGCTGCATTCATCCCTTTGAACTTGGCACCTACTCGAATTTGGTCAGAGGCGCTTTGTCACACGTGACCTCTGAATGAACACCATTCACTGCCCCATTGGCTGACTGAAGCTTTGGGATGCTGCCTCGTGGTAGTGTTAGCCCGCTCAGCTTCACGTCTCTGTATCAAAGGACACATGAGGACTGAAGCTTAGGGGGGTCAAATCACACACAGGAAACAGCAAATCTGTCTAAATGCAAAGCCTTTAAAACAGACTTTAAGATAGAACATATTAAGTTTAAAAATCTTAGACAACATCTTAGACATAATATTAAAAGGTTAATTGCTAAGAAACGTCTTTTCAGAGTTGATTAGTAATCATTTTGTCTACATATATTATTAAATATTATTTTCTACTATATTATTAAAAATATGTAAAATAACACTTTTATAGCATTTAGTTCAAAATGCATTAATTAAAATTATTATTATTTTTAGCCTTTTTTAGTTTAATTTTTAATCATTTTGTTAACACTTTACAATTAGGTTTTATAAATTCTACATATTATTTTATGAATGTATTTAATTTATTAATTTATCTTGGTTGTTAGTAAAAATAAAAATCTAATTTAATGTAGAAATTAACATTAAACATGATTTTAAAAATTAGGTAAAAATTCTGTATTCTTTGTTAGTATGTTAGTTTTTATTAGTAACTTTTACTTTGAACTTTATATGATCTTATTGTGAAGTGTTATTATCATTTCAAAATAAGCTTTTATTTATTTATTTATTTATGTTTGTTGCCATTATGATGTCAACTTCCATTTCATAACAGTAATACAATAAAGTGAATTATTTTTAATCTTCACTTGATATATGCACTGTACATAGAGGAATAGTTCACCCAAAAATGAAAATATGAATTCCAAAAGATTCATTTATAACACTTAAATTGTGCTTTTTATCCTTTTTATAATTTCGCATCCACTTCCTTGTATGAAATTTGAAGGAGGACATTTTGGGTGAAATATTCCTTTAAAGAACTATATGCAATCACCATAAACTAACATTGTGTGCAAACAATGGTTCTTTGTAGCACTAAAAACTAGGGCAGAAAAGAACAGCTCTTTTGTTTATCTCAACAGCACGGACATTTGAAGATGAAGTTGTCTTACCCGGAATTATTGGCCTCTTCATCCATCCCTTTAATATCTGACATTTTGTGTACAAACAGTTTGCGAGCGAGGAAGTTCAGCAGGCCGCAGTGGTTGGTGTAGCAACAGAAAGCATCTACTGATACCATCAGCACCAAGAAGACGAACATTACAATTCCCACCACACCTCCTTTTCCTATTGCTGGCTGACTGACTGCAAGAGAAAGCGAAATCAGTTCATATCAATTAAGTGTGAACTATTTATAGTGCATAATATTATTATGCGTGCCCTTATCAATCCTACCAGGTTGTGGGACGGTGAAGTTAACTTTGGCAGTGCTGGAAGAGCCATTGTGGTTTACTGCATAAACCTCCATTTGATAGTTGGCATTGTATTGGAGATTGTTCAGCTGGATTTGGCTGGAGTTTCCAGGAATTTCCTTTTCAGTCCATTCCTCATTCTCCTTGTTCTGTTTTAAACCAGTAACATTTTACATTTAGATTGTCATATGGTTTGCACTTCACATTTTTAAACAATATGAAAAATCCATATACTGCTCAAATAAAGTGAGAAAGTGAGAAGTTTTCGTCTAGACTTCAGACTGACCCCTTTGTAGCGTACAACGTAGTGTAGGATGGGAGAGCCTCCGTCTTTCAGCTGTTTAATGGGAATGGAGACTGAGTTCTTGTCCAACTTCTTCTCGCTCAAAGACAGAACGGGGCTGTCAGGTTCACCTAAATGAGAGAAAGAGAAAACATAAGATAACAAGAAAAAAACTAAACGAAACAGTGCAAAAGGTTGATCATAGGGCTGGGTGATATTGGTATTTACAAAATGATTTATTTATTATTTTATGTTAGATTTATTATTACTTTATTTTGTTCGTTCAAAAGTTTGGGGCTGGTACAATTTTTATTTTATTTTTTAAAAATAAGTATTTGTTTTTCTTTAGAAATCATTCAAATATGCTGATTCAACGCTGAAAACAGTAGTCTAATAGAGAACGGTAGTCTAATATTGACATTTTGTTTGCTCTTAAACAGCTAATTTCTAAAATAATTGAAAATGTTTAATGCAAAAACTAAAATACAGTAAAGATATAGTTCAAATGCATGTTTTCTACACTAATTCATTTAATGAACACAAGATGTGAAAAATCTGAATCAGTGAGTCAGTGATTTAGAATCACGGAAATGATTCACACTTACCAATCCTAACACTTTTTTTTGTTTTTGTTAAGTTTAAAAAAATGTGTGATTACTCACAAAACTAGTGACTTAATTAAAATGACGGTAAATTTGATCACCCAACCCTAGTTCATCTAAAAATGCTGTTTTGAAATTTGATGTTTCACTGTTGGCCTCTATATTATATTAAAGTTATTAGAATATGTCAGCATCATGCTTAAGTAATTGACAATCCAGTGGATAAGCTCCAAAATTATTCACTATAGTATAGATGTGTGAGAGCGGCTGACCAACACTGATTTCATGCTGAAGGAAACCTGAAGTAGCGATTTTCTGTTCTCGCTTTCTCCAGCATTGAAAACATGCAGGTAAACTCACTTTCACACGTCCGTATCACAGTAAACAATTAGGCTTGTGTTTTAGCCTATCAACTGGAGATGTATGCATTCAAAATTTTGATTTACCATCTACAAAGGAAGGTCAGAATGAGGCAATGGATGGAGCCCCGGGACCAGGAGCAGGTCGTAATGCACGGAGAATGGTCATCATCAAGCAGGTGGCAATTAGAGAAAGAATGGGCAGCGAAAGCAAATAATGAACATGTGTGATGAGCAAACAGGCATTGATGCATGACAACAATAAGAGCATGACATGAAATCAACTGCAAAAATGTACTATCATTGTTTAAAAAATAATGTTGGGCCTGTAAACCAATGGCGAGGATATGACGCAGATGAAATGAATAGACAGGAAAGAACTCTGTTGATACTCACGTTGGGATTGTGTAAAGATCTTGTGTTCTGTGGAGAAGTTTCCTTCGAAGTGAGAGTTTTTGGCCGCAAAGCGAACTGAGTACTCTGTGTACGGCTCAAGGTTCCTGATCACCAGGGGATCTACAAATGTAAGCGTTTTCATCATGCATTTGAATTTGAAAAACCATTAAAACATAAACTTTACTTCTCTGAGTGGTTTATTTACTTGTGTGCTTGACAGTGATTTGACTCCAGGTGTCTTCAGATGGTTTCTTCCACTGAAGGATGTAATGGGTAATGGAGGACCCTCCATCCTGCACTGAGGCAGTCTGGATGATGACAGAAGATGAGGGCCCCGGGGCCACACTGAACTTAGTGGGTGTCCCAGGCCAGGCTTTTGAGAGAGAGGAACAAAATATTTATGCATAATTAATAATATCAACAAACCAAAGTTTGTTAACTTTATCAGCTACTACAAGAGCCTTACTTATTAGTTGGAAGTCCTCAACGTTTGTTCCCGCCGTATTGCTGGCTATGCAAGAGTACAAGCCGCCATCAGAGGGCATTACGTTTTCAAGAATCAGCTCAGATCCCTCCACATTTGTCTGCTCACACACGTTCGTCCAAGCAGGAAAGACAATAAGAGACAGGAAAAAGTAATTAAGACCGAAGAGAAGAGTACGTGGGTCAAATTTCCTGTAGATATAGAATCCCTCCCAGTCGTCACCACCAATTATAATCCAATTATAATTATATTTCTCTTAACCTATGCAAGACTTTACAGTCTAGAACATTTCTCCAAAAAAAAAATTGCAAAAGAAAATGTAGGTAGGTTTCTCACCATTTTTTCTTTGGTAGTCTTCTTGACCCACTGTATGGTTGGTGTTGGATGTCCTGTGGCATTGCAGATCACAGATACATGTTCTCCTGGACTAACCGCCAGAATGGTTTGATCCAAAACTACAGTTGGACGCTCTGAAAAATT
>JAHKKF010495705.1:0-26184 GCA_019740295.1 Labeo calbasu | reverse complement strand
TCTATGAGAGCTGTTATGTTTTTAGCATTTTGACTGTTCACAGCTTGTTGCTGTGATTTATTGGCCTGTGACGCAACTGTGAAAACGTTTTGTAAAAAGAAAGACAAAAATATTAAATGAATGTTTAAAAGATGTGTGTTCTATCAGTGCTGAGAAAAAGTGATGTACATGTCTTACATATATCTGTCCTTGTGACCTTCAGAAAATCACTTGGACGAGTTACACTAACACACTCCTGTTATGTAATGGTTAAACACTGCTAGTCCTTGAGATCAGCCAATTCCCGGATTTCCCTAGTAAACCACATGGTGTCATTGCTTTAACATAGCTCAGACTTTAGTCTACACCCACCATAGTGTTTAGAAAGTGAGAGGCTTGGTTATTTATCAGTTTATTATTTTTTTTTTTTATAAATGTTTATATAAAATTGCATAGCTTTTTGTATTTATATTAACTAAAATGAGAGAATAATGACTAAAACTTTGAACAAATATAATAATAAAGGGCTTTCACAGTTACCAAAACCCTGATTTGAGCAATGAAAAAGCCATATGACAATTCAATTTTAGATATACTTAACTTTTCCTTAAGCTGTAAACAATCTTCTCGTCATTATGAACTAATATTATAGTTACATCCATTTAACTTACAATGATGTCTGTCACTTTTAAAAAAAAATTAAGTTCTGAGTTTCCGTCAACAGAAATTAAATTAACAGCTGTCGAAAAGTGTAATGAATTCTTTACTTAAACATTTAAGCCAGCAAAGTTTTAAATGTTATTTTTTGTGTTATTCAACAAGTAATCACTACATGACTCGTCTCAAAACGATAAATCTCAGCACTGACATAGAGTTTAATAAGTTGAGTTTTAAATTATAATATTTCAAAACTACAGTTGAAAGTATCTGTACTTGCCTTTGATATCTGCGTTGAAATCACTCGTTTGTCCTGCTAGGTTATTCCGGGGTGTTAGTGGATAAGCTGTTCTGTGTGCTCGTTCTCGGTAGGGTAGTTATAAACCTCTTAAGCGCGCTGAAGCTGAGGGTGACGAACTGCAAAAGGGCAGGGACGGGGGCGTGCGCGCATGATGCTCGTGAATGAGGAAATCTTTGGCGGGAGGAGGGCAGGAGGACGCCTGAAGCGGTTCACACACACTTTACAGCGTTTATCTGCTTTAAGTGTTAAAGTGCGCACTTATATAGGCACAGACACCGTTTGTACTTACTTCCTCCCTCCTCGGCTATTCAACTAAACAAGTTTTTTTTCATGTACTTATCTCTATTTCTTTGAAACTCATGACTTTTTGTCATCTGTTGAACACAAAAGACATTAGCGTATATGTGACGGTTTGGTCAGTTACCCGGATGCGCAGAAATTTTGGAGAGACTCGGATGTAAACAACAGCATTTATTGCATGGTTAATGTACCACTGAATATGTCGTTCTGCTTATTTATGTTGTCTAAACCACGGGGGAAAAAAACAAGCTGCTAAATCATATAGAAAAGGACTTAGTAAGCAGGAAAGGATAGTTTGACAAACTAAAGTTAATAGGTGGTAAAGATACATGTAAGCAGTATTAATTGAGATATGAGCGTAATATCTCACCTACCTGACTGGAAATGATAAGAACAAACACGAGTGTTGTCAAGATTCTTGCCCTAGAAATCCTGGTTCAGTGTGGTCAACCACAAAAGCCTTTTGTTCCTCAAACAGTGTTTTTGCACTCTTTTCCTTGATTTGTTAAAACTTTTGACAGTCTATAGTGCTCTATAGTGTTTTTCCTGGTCCAACTGATTAGTACAGCCCAAAACATGACAATGCTTGACCATTTTCAGCAGCAATAATCAGCAAAATTTGCAAGTTCTGTTCAGTTCTGTGGCATTGTTTACATTCTGTGCCGCCAATTGATTCCACGAAAAGATTCCATGAATGAAAATAAATGGTGATCAGGGATATCAAGCACAAGTTTTAGTCAACAACTTTAATTTCAGTCTGTTCTTTACACAAAGGACTTTAAATACAGTGTACATGTAGCAGACCTTTTGTATGACATTTTACAGCGTTTTGTTGTCCTATTTGAAGCTTGACAGCCCCAGTCCCTATCCACTTCCATTATATGGAAGAGAGCAGCTCAAACATTCTGGTAAATTTCTCCTTTTGTGTTCTTTGGAAGAACCAAAGTTGGCTAGATTTGGAATGACTTGACAATGACTAAATGATGACCACATTTGTTATTTAGTGGTAAACTATTCCTCAAGCTTCAGATCACCCAACATAGCAAGTGCTTAGCAATGTCTTTTCCCATGCTGATGCTGCATTGACTCATGGGATAGACAAGCCTCACCCTATTGTAGTTCTGTCTCATAAAGTCTAAAAACAAAACAAAACAGGTTGCGTGACCACAGACACAATGTTGTAATATCCTTTTACTAGTAGCACTTGCTTGGTGGACATGAAAGATTTTATGTAATTTGAAGTTAAATGTTTCATTTAATAGTTCTGATAATAGTTTTAAAAGTGGCATAATTGTGTGTCATCTTTCCATAGAAGCAGACGAATTAATGTGACATGATGAGTCTCTGTGATGGACAGCCAGACCATCAGTACACTCGAAGATAAACATGCAGACGTGAGCACCTATAAAGATGTTGAAAACAGCCTACTTTTATTAAATTAATTTTCTCTAAATTAGAAACATTCGTTTTACATAGTCACTAGGACTGAGCCAAGTTGATCTCAGACTGCAAATATGCATACAAGGCCCTCTCCAACCATCCTTTAAAACAGGTCTCCGTTTTATGGCTCTGTGGGTTTAAGCTCTAGTTAATGTTAAAAATCAACGACTACCTCTGGAATTATTATCAGACTTCCAACATTCACAGACCTGACATTTATAACTTTAACGCACATACCGCAGTCTAAACCATTTTTTGCTTTCTGTATTTAGTGTTGGATTAGGCCTTCCAAGCCTTTCCTGTAAATTTCAACATGATTTCACTTTATGTATCATAGTGATGACCCACTTGACTGAATACTATTCCATAATGCCTCATTATCTGTGTGAAAATGTTTTTTAGACTATGATTCAGTGACCTAGAAATTCCCTTTACTCCTCCGATAGACTTAACTTCAATGGCATAAATACTTCTGTGACATTTTGTGCAACTTGGGAGTCTTCAATAAGGTCACATGTATTCGTTTCAACACCCAATTCACAGATTACTGCAGAAACCTTCTGAGGATTAAGACCGTCCTCCTCTACATATCAATTCTTGGAAGATCTAATGTCTCTTCTGGCTGAATTAATCAGTGGTTTAGCACTGGAGGGTTCAGTTGCTGGTCAGCTCTGACGCAAAGGGCCAGAATGAACCCTCGGGTCAAGCAGCACCCCCTTCTGAGAAGCCCTCTCAAGTCGTCAATCCATCAAAGATGTTACTGTGTATATTGTATGAATGGGCAGTAAATGGGGAATGCTGAACCAGAGACCAATTTTGCAGGACAATTGACTAGCTAAGTGACCTTACTAGCGGGAATTCTGGGAATTTCGGGATATGACATGTGGTTTGCATTAGTGCTCGGAGTGTTTTCACAGTCTTCAGAGCACTGGCCTGTCAGAAGGCATTCTGGGAGGATGACACACTAAGCTGAGATGGAAAAAGAGCTGTGATTCCACCATGAAATCACAGAGGACTCAGACATTTGTGACTTTTACTGATGTGTGGCACATTTGGACATTCCAGTTGGACTTTTTTTGTATATAACAGCCCTTATGTTAAGCAAGCTATAGAATAAATTACAACGTTGTATAGATGGAGTTATTTTTTTTTCTCAGAATTTTGATACAAAGTCTTAATTCAGAATTTTCTCAGAAATGCAAGATATAAACTCAGAATTGCGAGATATGCTCACAGTTGTGACTTTTGTCTCAGAATTGCGAGTTTATATCGCAATTTTGAGTTTATAAAAGTTTTTGCAAGTTAAGTCAGAATTTAGATAAAAACTTGAAATTCTAAAACATACCAGTGTTTTTCCCCTCAAAATTAGACTTTATAACTCGCAATTGCATTCATATCTCACAATTTTGAGAAAAAAAGTTAGAATTGCAAGAAAAATTGTCATTGCAAGATATAAACTTGGAACTGCGAGAAAAAAAGTCAGAATTGCAAGATACAAACTCGCATTTGCGAGAAAAAACGTCAGAATTGTGACTTTATATCTTGCATTTCTAATTGGAAGTTTGTATTAATTCCGAGACAAAAAGTTGCAGTATAGACCAATTTGTAGACGTCAGTTATGTCATTTGCAGCTGCGTGCGCATGCTGGTGGCAGAAATTGTGCCTTTCGATGCCAGAAGCAGAATGCAAATTATTTTTATAGAATACTGTCGTCAAAGATTGCATTTTAAGTTAAACGCAGACGTTTAAACAGACAGATTATGGATGAAAACTGCTATGATTTCTTTTAAAGCATTAATTTGATTTAAACAATATGTTTACATAATATTCAGATATGCTGTTGGTATGGGACGCATTGTAGTAGGCCTACAATAACAGCATGATGTAATATTTAAACCTATTACTATTAACATTTTACATAACATTTATTTATTTTATCTCACAGTTCGGACTTTATAACTCGATTTAACTCATCAATAGTGAGTTTGTCAGTTTCTTAGGGGAAAAAAGCCAGAGCCAAGGGGAAGAGAAAATGACGAGTTGGTTATTCTTATCAGATTTAATCTTGAAATTGTGAGAATAAAGTCAGAATTCTGAAATATAAACTCAAATTTAATTTTTTTATTCTTTTATTCCATGGCTTCATAGACTGCTACTTGAAAACCATAATTTTCTGCAACGAGTTAAGCTCCGCCCACAAAAAATGTCATGAATGTTTGCAAACACTGAATTGGTCTATAACATTTCCAAAAAAAATGATTCAGTGATGGAAACAGGTTTCCATAGAATGTTGTTAAAGGGAACATCGACGCAAAATTCACTTGTACATGGTGTTTGCATATAAATGTGTCTTACAAGTGTGTGGACACAACCACCCTACAATGATCCAAATCTATTCACTCCCTCAAAAAAACAAAACAGTCTCCCGACATTACAGCCACTGAGGACACAGTGGATTTATTTTGTTTTTAATTGTAACGCACCACCAAACAACACAGAAAACAAAAGAGAGGGGTGGAGTCAGCAGTAGCTCATTATCATTTAAAGAGATATGCACCGAAACGGCTCGCTGCGAACAGAGCTGTTTTTGACAGGGTAAAAAGGTGTTGTTTTACATGACCATTGAGGAATTTTAACCGAAGTATGTTTTAAGACATTTCATGAACACCCTAAAGAATCATACCAACTTGTGGAAAATGGGCATCCGATGTTCCCTTTAAAGCCTCCATGCCGTAAATATAAATTAACAGAATTTACACTTGTTTTGTCACACTATGTTTTCATTCATGGACTATTTAGTCTCTGCTCCCCACAAGGACACATTGCTGCCAGTGTGGGCAGTGATTACTATATAAGATAAGAAAACAATACAAAGGACTGAAATAGAACAAAGAGTGACAAATAAAATATTCATAAATTTATCTTTAGCGCAGTCTGAAATAGCTTAGTTCAATTTCATTGACGTGTCACAAAATCTGTGTGATTTACTACAGCAATTTAATAAGAGCAGACTTGGGAAAAGGCACAGCTCAGCAGGAAAAGAAATAAACAGACCGTATGACCCATTTAGTGCAGATAGTTCCCAGAGGGCCAAGGGGCTGCTGTGGGAACTCAGTAGACTATGTTTGAATTGACCACAGTAATTATCATTAAGCAGCGCTTTCACACAAAGACACACGTAATGCACGTTGAGTTGAGATTGAAATTTGCTTACTTATGTATACATGAATTTATGATTTTATGCTATTCAAAATGCATCACAAATTAAATTCACACAGACAACGACTTAATAATTTCTGAATAAAAAACTTAAGTGCATTTTACTTGCTTAAAAGACTATACATTAATCAACCACAACATATTTTTCCTTTTACAGTTTAGAATAAAACCACAATTTTGTTGTGAAGCATAAATGTACATTTACATGGCTTGGTTAAAAAAAAACCCTGAAATGACTGCAGATAAACTGCATTTCATAACTTTGGTATTTTGGTATTTCAAGCTTTAAACCAAAGGACTTTGAAAATTCCAGGCTATTTCTGTCACAACCAGATAAAATATTTTACATAATCTATTTTCATATGTTATTTCCACACCAGTGGAATAGGAAGAAAGTGTTTTGAGTGAAGAGGAAGGCTCCACTCGTTGACTCAATGAATTTCCCTGTCTGTTTTTTCCAAAGGAAGCCAGTTTTGTTTTTGAGGTCTCTTAAGCAGACATCTCGTTCCTGCTCCAGTGCCTGGCTCAGATCTGTCTTCCCAAGAAAAACGAGTGCTGGGTTGGAATTCCTCAAAGAGGGCAGGAAATAGGGTGGAGGGACCAAAGAGAAGGTTGTAGTTCTGTCCACATGGGAATCACAAACATCATGGCTGTAGAAACTTGGCATGACGTTTAGCACGACTTAATCTCCTAAACAGTTCTAGATTGAGAGCAGGGCTTCCAGTTAAAGTAAAACTAAAAATAGGCTGGTAGTAAAAGGTTTTTATTAGCAGTAGTCTCTAACATTTTGTTTTCCACATACATACACATAAAAATTATTGTTTAAGGTATTCGCTACGAATTAAATGTCCTATAAAATGCATTTTAAAACAACAATATTTTTTTAGGTTAATAACATGAACACTGTATTTACTCAAGCCTTAAAATTTCATTCCTATGCAGTTTTAGCTAGTGCTGACGGTACATATCCGTGACAGGCAGCTGTAGTTTTGTTCTGAGAACAGCTTTGCATACAGTTTAAAACAAAGGGATCTGGACTAAAATAAGCTACTTTATAAGAACATTACGCAAATTTAGCCTCCGTTTAATCAAGGCCAGTTTCCCCTGCCAAAGAAAATCAACACTCTTGCCACTCCAGTTATAAAAACAGCAGGGTGTGGCGGTACACTGTATAGAAACTGTTTACAACAGACTAAATGTAAAACAAATATGATCTTTTTTTGTGGTTTCTCTTTTTAGGGAGGTTCAGCCTAACAACAAATGACACCGCTGAGCACTGTGATAAATGGACACAATTTTAACTTAAAGGAACACTCCACTTTTTTTGAAAATAGGCTCCTTCTCCCCTAGGGAGTTGGAGTTGAATGTTACCGTTTTCGAATCCATTCAGCTGATCAGCGGGTCTGGCGGTAGCACTTTTAGCATAGCTTAGCATAGATCAGTGAATCCGATTAGACCGTTAGCAACTCGCTCAAAAATGACGAAAGACTTTCGATATTTTTCCTATTTAAAACTTGACTCTTCTGTAGTTACATCGTGTACAAAGATGGACGAAAATGAAAAGTGGCGATTTTCTAGGTCGATATGGCTAGGAACTATACTCTGATTTCGGCGTAATAATAAAGGAACTTTGCTGCCCTACCAAGGGTGCAGCAGGCGCACTTTCAGGCGCTGTGTAATATCATTGCGCCTGCTGCACTGATGGTACGGCAGCAGAGCTCCTTGATTATTACGCCGGAATGACAGTATAGTTTCTAGCCATATCAGCCTAGAAAATCGCAACTTTTCATTTTCCGTCAGTCTTAGTACACGATGTAACTACAGAAGAGTAGTTTTAAACAGGAAAAATATCGTCATTATATATGGTCATTTTTGAGCGAGATGCTATCGGTCTAATCTGATTCAATGGTCTATGCTAAGCTATGCTAAAAGTGCTACCGCCAGACCCGGAGGTCGGCTGAATGGATTCGAAAACGGTAAAACTCAACTGTTTAACTCTAGGGGAGTTGGACAATGAGGCTACTTTCAAAAAAGTGGAGTTTCTTTAAAGGGATAGCTCACCCAAAAATGAAAATTCGCTCATGAATTATTCACCCTCATGTCGTTCCAAAACCGTAAGACCTTTGTTCATTTTCTGAACAAAAACGAAGATATTTTTGAGAGCTTTTTTCTGACCCTGCATAGACAGTAATGCAACTGAAATGTTCCTAGGTTCAGAAACGTAGGACATAATTAAAATAAGTTGTGTGACATCAGTGGTTCAACTGGAATTTATAAAACTATAATAATACTTTTTGTGCCCAAAGAAAATAACTACTTTATTCAACAAATCTTTTCCAAGTCACATCCTCCGGCATTATCGAGGACGTAGAACATGTATTCGCTGCACCTTGTTTACGAGCACATGTCCTGGTAGTCAAAAAATGGCGGAGGACGGTAACTTTGCCAAATAGTATGCATTTTGCCAGTTTCCCATTTTGGACAAATTCTTATGAATGACCTACCCCTGAACCTACCCATCACTAGGGTCTAGACAAATCGTACAAAATCATACAGGTGAGGTTGTACAAATTAGCCACCTTGTAAAATGCGTAGACATTGGTTGTGAGATAGCGTTGAGTAAAGTCGTTATTATAAATATCTTTTCTATAATTTGTGTTCTGAAGATGAATGAAGGTCTTATGGGTTTGGAACGACATAATGGAGAGTAAGGATTACTCCACTTACAGAACAAAAATTTCCTGATAATGTACTCACCCCTATGTCATCCAAGATACTCCTTTCTTTCTTTCTTTAGTAGCAAAGAAAAAGTTTTTTGAGGAAAACGTTCCAGGATTTTTCTCCATATAGTGGACTTTAATGGTGTTAAATGGACTGAAGGTTAAAAATGGTTTCAGTGCAGCTTCAAAGGGCTCAAAACGATCCCAGTCGAGGTATAAGGTTCTTATCTTGCGAAACGATAGGTTATTTTCTAAAAAAAACAAAAGGAAAATGTATATACTTTTTAAACACAAATGCTCATCTTGTCTAGCTCTGCGATGCATATGCGTACTCTGTGAACTCCGGTTCTAAACAGGGTATAGGTAAAATAAATAAATAAATAAAAATTCCAACTCATTTTCTCCTCTAAATTCAAAAACGTCCTAAATCGCTGTTTTACCCTTTTTTGTAAATGGCATTTGAACTTCTTTGCAAGTTCACATTTTTAACAGCGGGGTTGGTACTTCTGCAGCGATGTAGGACGATTTTGAAGTTGGAGAAGAAAATAGATTTTTTTGACCTAACCGGAGGTTTACAGACTACGCATACACATCGCAGAGCTAGAAAGATGAGCATTTGTGGTTAAGTATATAAATTGTAATTAAAAACAAAAAAAATAAAATAAAAAACCTTATTCCTCAGCTGGGACCATGTAGAGTCCTTTTAGATGCATTGAAACGGCTTTTTTAACCTTCAGCACCATTAAAAACCATTATATGGAGAGAAATCCTTGAAGTTTTCCTCAAAAAACTTAATTTCTTCACGACTGAAGAAAGAAAAACATCTTGGATGACATGGGAGTGAGTAAATTATCAGAAAATTTTTTATTTTGGAAGTGGAGTAATCCTTTAATGACAGAATTTTCTTTTATGGGTGAACGATCCCTTTAACTGAGATTTCTCCTCAGATGACATTAGGGATGTATGATGTGCCAAAAAGGTAACCTACGTTGCACTTAAAGGGATAAATCGTCATGTCATTAGAAACCGGTTATGTGGAAATCCAAAGTCGACATTTCGACATACGTTTTTCATTCAATGGAGATCAAAGGTCACCAAAACCGGCTACCAATGTTGTCCTTTTGTGTTCTTCAAAAGAAATAAATTCAGGTTTGGAACGGTGTGAGGGTGAGTAAATGACAGAATCTTCATCCCCCTTGCCATACCTTAGTAAAAGTATACTAACAGTAAAGCTTAAGGAATGCTGTAGACCTGGAATCTAGAGGAAATGACTCACATCATGCTCTTACACAGATGGACAGAACACTCATGATACAAACCAACAACACTGATTGTTTGAGGTCCTGCTCGTTTTCAATCTGGTATTGCCTTTATTAAATACTTCACAACTTCACCTACAATGAATGGTTACAAAATGTTACCTTTTGTCAAATACGGACACTTTTCAATTTACAAAGCCGTCATTTTTGCAGAGGCAACCCAAAACAAAAAACAAAAAAAAAAACAAGATGGTTTAGAGCAGTCATTGAGACATACCACCTGTTTCGGGGAGAGCGTGACAGAGCTGTGAGAAAACAAAATAATGACATGATATATTTTCCATCAACATTAGCTGTTGCACAATTCAAGTTAATTTACAAACCAGATGGGAAGAATATGTACTATACACATGTATATATATTTATATTTTTATATATATATATACACATTCATAAAATGGTTCAATCTGACAGCCATGTTACAAAGAGAGGGAAAAAAAAAGAGCAGACCGCTTAAGTATAAAAAATAAATTAAAATGATATCACATGTGACACAAACACGTACAACGGTAGGTCTCATCTGTGGAGTGGTATCAACAGACTAAACACGAATTTGAAGCAATAGGAATATAAGGGGCATCCATACAGACATGAAAAATGAGCTAACTAGTCTAAGCAGAGCTAAAATGTCTTAAAAGGATCTAAGCAAATGAAAAGTGCCGGTAAACAGCATGAACTAGTTCAGCTCCACCGCAGGAGGCAAAGGGAGTGGCAGTAAATAAAGTCTCCCTGAAGCCAGGTGGAACAAAAAAGTCAGCCGGCAAACTCAAGCGGGATGATACGGTGAGGGAAATGGGTCATAATCCAATGAACCTGTTTGGTATAGGCTGACGCCAAAATTAATTCAGTGTTTCTTGATGTACACACCCATAGAGGTCCTTAAAATGAACATTTTATTTAAACGTTTCTCATTTGGTTTTAAAATAGACATTTACTTTTTATCTTTCTCTCACTAGTACAGATATAATCCCTCCCGATCCCAACCGTCCGATAGAAATCTATATGCGAATACTGTGGTGTGTAACCTGTCTGGGGTGAATATATTTATATATCAGGTATCTGTGAAGCTGCACACCTACAAGTCCTAGAGTTCACTGGCAAAACGGTGACGCTGTAGGGTCAAAGCCTTTGAAAACGTCTTTTAGAGAGGCATTGTCCTGTTCAGCCACCTCAGGCTGTGCGGGGCTATTGCCGCCAAACGGGCTGCCAGTGCCGCTCGGTTTGTTGACCTGCTTTACCATGGTGAACAATGTGGATACAGGAAGGTTGTGGACTCCTGCGGGCTGCTCCGCAGAACCAGCAGGGCCCTGACCAGCTGCAGATGGACCGCCTGTGGCAGGGGCCCCTGCAGCAGTCCCTGCATTGGGTGAAGGTGAAGGTTTGGGTCGAGGGCGGTTGTAGCTGTTGTAGCGATCCGTAGTCTGCTCCGTCGAGCTCTTTTCTGGTTCCGGCTGGTCTAGCGCAGACTTGCGCACAAACAGCGGCTCTTTAGATTTGGGTTTAGATGAAGCCGCTGTACTTTCGCTTGGCTTGGGTTCAGGGGGCGGACTAGTGTTTCTAGTGGTCCCCGAACCCTCGGCTTTGTCTGAGCCCTGAGTCCGAGGGTCGTATAGACTGATGCCGCTCAGCACGCTACTACTGCTGCCGCTGCTTCCTCCACCGCCAGCTCCCACACCTCGAACTGACCCTCCTGCTGAAAGCAGCCGTGGGTCATAGGGTGCGATGGTGGAGCTGGAGGAAGGTGGCGATAAGGAGGCAGCTGGAGGAGATCCTTGAGGAGGCGATGGCTCCAAAGTAGACTTAAGGGCAGATTTTTGCGGCTGCAGTCGGGGGTCAGCAGGGGCTTTTCGTGCCATGCGAGGGTCAATGGGCTTCTCGGCAGAGACGGACGGAGGTGATGAGATTCCCGTTGAAGCGCCTTGAGAAGGACTTGATGAAGAGGCGTTGACAGTTTTCAGGATGCGGGAAAGCAGCTCAAAGTCTGGTAGGGAAGAAGAGGATTGATTTGGCTGCTCAGAAGCAGGAGCAGGAGGAGGGAGAGAAACAGAGTGGTGCTGGGGCTGTGCGCGGGACAGACGAGGATCCATGGCGGTAACTGGAGGGATCCCAGGGGGCAGTGGGAGCAAGTCTTGTTTAGGAATGGGAATAGGGATGAGGTCTTCAGGACTCCACAGCACTGCCTTGGAAAATGAAGGCTTGTTCAGTACTACATCCTTTTTGATGTGGCTGAACTGCTGAAGTTGGGAACGGGGATCGCGCAAAGCCATGCCCATTAAAGGATCAAGTGGGATGGGCACGGGCTTGTCCCTTAGCATCCTCTCACCCTCCTCTTCCTCATTACTAGCTGGGGCGGTCAACGGCGGGGGTTTGTACACAAGTGGGGGCTCGGGTTTAGGGGCATGGGCTGCTGCATGCCGGGCAAGACGGGGGTCTGAAGGGGTAGGAGATAGAGAGGACGAAGCACTGGCTTCAGGTGCCTGAGAGGAGTCTGAGTTGCGGGATAGCCGTGGGTCTCGTGCCAGTCGGGGGTCTGCTGGTCGGCTGGGTGCCTGTGCAGGTTGAGACTTTTGTAGACGAGGATCACTGGGAGCTCCATCCGGCTTGGCGGGACCTTGGGTCTGGGTCTGTTGCCGCAAGGTTTTGAGGATGGAAGTGACACTGCCACCACCGTCCTCATCTTCACTGGAATACCAGTTAGCTGAATCTCCTGAAAGTAAACGCAAGTACAGAGAATCAGAAATTAATGTGATTTTCTTTTACTGGCAGTCTCATCTGCAGGGGTGTAGCAAATGGGGGAAAAGGGGGAGAAGCCCCTCTTACTGAACATAAATTTGGAGCAGCCCCATAGCAAATTCTGTGCAACATGCCCAGAATCCCTAGAGACTCCACTGCTGATCTAAGCCTCTGTAAGTTTCACTCTGTGCAAGAAAGCACCATCTAGTGGAGGTACAAGATTTTTTTTTTTGTGGTAAGATTGCACAACCCCAGGCCAGAGGATGTTTACAGTATTATGAGGTCCTGGGCAGGGTCAAGCTTTGAGCAGAGCCCTTGAGATGTTTCCTCCCCAGAAATAGCCTTGGCAACATATACATACAGTTAGCGCTTTGAAAACCTCAGCTATTTGTATGACAGAAATGTTCTGTAAATCAAAAAAGCCAGCTTCCTTGTGAATTACTGTGCTAAAAAGTGAACATTCTTGTCTTAAAGCTATCCATTTTGTTTTTGCAGAAAATATGCAGTTGAAGTCACAAGTTTACATACAAGTTGCAGAATCTGCAAAATGTTAATTGTTTTACCAAAATAAGAGGGATCATACAAAATGCTTGTTATTTTATGTTTAGTACTGACCTGAATAAGATATTTCACATAAAAGACATTTAAAATAATAGTTGAATTTATAAAAATTACCTCATTCAAAAGTTTACATACACTTGATTCTTAATATTGTGTTGTTACCTTAGCGATCCACAGCTGTTTTTTTAGTGATAGTTGTTCATGAGTCCCTTGTTTGTCCTGAACATTTAAACTGCCCGCTGTTCTTCAGAAAAATCCTTCAGGTCCCAAATTCTTTGGTTTTTCAGCATTTTTGTGTATTTGAACCCTTTCCAACAATGACTATGATTTTGAGATCCATCTTTTCACATTGAGGCTCCAGAAGGAAAAATGATGCATTAAGAGTCAGGGGTGTAAACTTTGGAACAGAATAAAGATGTGTATATTTTTTCTTATTTTGCCTAAATATCATTTCAGCCCTTCAGAAACTACTTACATGTTTCCCAGAAGACAACATTAGTTAAATTTACCCTGATTTTCAAATTAAAAAAACTCCCTGGCTCTTAATGCATAATTTTTCCTTCTGGAGCATCAGTGAGCGTTTGAACCTTTTGTAATAGCTGCACATGAGTCTCTCAGTTGTCCTCAGTGTGATGGATCTCAAAATCATAGTGTCATTTTTGAAAATGGTTCAAATTCACAAACATGCTGAAAAACCAAAATCAAGAATTTGTGGGACCTGAAGAGTTTTTCTGAAGAACAGCAGACAGTTCAGGACAAACAAGGGATTCATGAACAACTATCACTAAACAAAAAAAAACAGCTGTATATAATTTATGTAATAACACAGTATTAAGAATCAAGCGTACGTAAACTTTTAAATGAGGTAATTTTTATGGATTTATTTTTTCTTGTGGACTAAATGTAAATGTCTTTAATGTCTTTTAGATTCTGCAAGGTGTATGTAAACTTTTGACCTCAACTGTATGTCATATGACATTATATTAAATGCCGCAAGCACAGGCAACGTTTTGCATTGGTACCTTCATTCTCCCTCTCAGTTCCTCCTCCTTCAGCCAGCCTCCTGGCTCTCTCCTCATCCTCCTGTTGTTTCTGCTGGAGTCTCATAAACAGCACACGCTGCGCTGGGGGCAGGAAGTCTGGCACTGCTATCCCAGGCTGATTAGATGGGCCTACATTAGCTGCACCCTCTATGCTTCCAGAGTTCTGGTTCCCAGGTGACTGATCATTGAAGTTTCCACCACCCACACCTTGAAAGTTATCACCTGTACCAGGAGACAAAGAATGGGGCTGAAAACTAATCTCATGTTTCAGACGTAAAACAGAGTAGGATAAAGCAGCTCACATCAGCTCAAATTGTAGAGCATGGTGCGAGCAAAAACAAGGCAAATGCTTGTAGTGATAAAGCTAATTTGGATAAAGACTTCTAACAAACGCTTACATGCAACTGTGCTTTGCTCTGAATTTATAGAACTGTAGTCAAAATATAACATGAACTCACCATCTCTTCCACCTCCATCTGTCGACATGGCTTGTTGCTGCTGGTAGAAGTTATCATAGAAGTTGCTACCAGAAGTTCCACTTCCTGGAGGCATCATGCCTGGGTTTGGTGGACCATCTCCTGCGCCAAAGTTCTGCATCATTGGCGGTCCTGTGCCCATTGACGGAGGGCCTTGATTCATGTTAGCTGGGCCCATCGGAGGCATATCATGAGGACCGCCCGGACCCATGTGTCCTGGAGGTGGGGCACCAGGAAAGCGAGGTGGAGGTGCACCTGGGGGACCCGCAGGAGGTCCCTGAGGTCCTGCAGCACCTGCAGCAGCATTGCCAGGACCTGGTCCTCTGTAAAAAAAAAAACAAACAAACAAAAAAAAAAATGCATCTGTGTCAGCATATTCTGTATCCGGCTAGAAAGTAAACCAGGATGACTTCAGAGAAAGAAAAAAGAGCTAACCTGACACCCAATTTTTGTGCAAGCTGTCCTGTGGGCTTCACCACAATCTCAAACAAGGATGGTATCTTCTTTCCAGCATTTCCTCCACAAACAGGTGGTGGACCCATAGGTGGTGGAGGACCTCCGTTGGGGTTTGGTGGCCCTTGGAAGGTGCCTCCATCTGGGCAGGGAGGAGGAGGACCTGGGCATGGCCCAACTCCAGGACCAGGAACAGGGCCAGCACCAGGGCCTGGAGCTGGTGGACCACTTGGAGGGATATTACCATGTGGGGCACCAGGCATTCCGAAGTCCATGGGTGCAGAGGAGTCCCCTGGAGTAGGTCTTGGTGGAGTTGGGAGAAGACCAACACCAGGGGGTGGTTTTGGAAGAGGGTTAATGCCTTGCTTTTTAAGTTCCTCAACCTCTTTTTCATCTTCTGCACCAGCTTCGGCATCCTCTGCCAGCATCTTCAATGAAAAAATAGGAACAGTGTTACTCTAAGTGCACAGAAACAACAAGAGAACTCTCTCTCGATTCAAAATATCTGTGAAGGTCACCTTATTCAGAAGCTCTTGAGTATCTTCTGTTAGGGCCTCATGGGAGAACATACACTCCTCGCCATTCACACAGTTCCCTGTGGTATGGAACAGCTTGCAAGGGAAATCACGTGCAGCGGAGTCAAGGAGTTATTTCGACACTAGAGTGCAAGACTTTGATCAATGCCATTACAATGTCCTTATATAGATAATAAGTGCTAATGATAATACAAGGCAGCAAAATGACCAAAGGATATCATGCATGTAGGGACAGTTTTCTGCTCGTGCACAGAAGCCAGTGATGTAGAATTTGCAGAGCTCTTTCTTCTTAGGCAGCTCAATGTCATGACTGAAGTTACAGTGGTCACCCTGATGACACATTGAAAGCATTTAGTATGGAAATTACTCATGTTGTCCACAAAGTCATATGTAATTATTAGTCAGATATGATTGATTTAAACATACAAAAGGTTCTTTCAATACTCTCAAAAAACAAAGACAACTGTGTTGTTTCTCAGTTTTTCCATTTGGTTTACTGTGCTTACCCATGTACAGCGGCCCTCAATATAGTATTTACAGATGGCTTTCCCCTTCTTGTCCGGCCCATGTTTCTCCTGATCATTCCTCCTCGGGCCTCCAGATCCATCCTAAAACAGTCAGAGAACAAATAATTCAGATGCTAATTTATATTCTGCTGATTAGTTATGAACCAAGCGGACAATCTGAGGAACTGTCTTACCCCCATGTCCATATCTCCACTGTTATCTTCATCAGGACCTTGGTCGCCTCCACGGCCCCTTCCTCGATTTCTCCCTCTGCCCCGGTTCATTCCTCGACCTCCTTTGCCTCTCCCACGACCTCGCCCACCTTTTCCACCTAAAGATAAAAAAAGGTTATAAATTACAAACAATCAAACAAAAAATACTTTTCATGGTGATCTTAGATTTAGGTGTGTTGCCACATCTATTATTCAAGCAGAACTCACCCCGTCCTCTGTCCTTCGACTTCCTGTACTGATTTAGTTCTTTTGAATAGTCATCATAGTCATCATCTCCCATATTGTCATAGTCATCATCTCCATACTGTCAAAAAAATAAAACGCATGCATGTCTCAAAATTTAGTAAGAGAGAAACTGACTAATTTAATCTGTATAACTTGCCAGCTAATACAGACAGAGATGATAATCTCAGGCATGAGATAAATGTGATATCTGATGAATCATGTCTATTTTTACAAAACAATACAACAATTTGCTTCAATTTCGTAGCAAAGCTATATTCCCTATAAAAATTCTATGGCGCTTTCTCAAGATTTTGGTAATTTCCTTTTGGTTTTGTTTTTGGAAATCAAAATATTCTCTGATAATGACTTGATAAAGTTGTTCAATTGTGAATTATGACCCACCTCCATCTCATCGTACATGCCATCACCGTCATCATTCTCTCCTCCCATTTTGCCCCGTCCTCTCCCTCTGCCTCCTCCTCTCCCACTACGTCCCCTCATTCCTCCTCTGCCTCGACCTCTCTGGTTCTTCATGCGGTTTTTGCCACCTGTGTGACAGTAATAAAGGTCACCAAATGTAATCACACAAATGCTGACACACTGGTGTGAATTCACACACTTCTTTTAATCTGAAAACATGTGATACTTGCCATACTTTTGACATGTACACTACTAGTCAAAAGTTTTTGAACAGAAAGATTTTTAATGTTTTTTAAATAAGTCTCTTCCGCTCACCAAGCCTGCTTTTATTTGATCCAAAGTACAGCAAAAATCTGTAACATGTTGAAGTATTTTTACTTTTTAAAATAACTGCTTTTTTATTTGAACATATTTTTAAATGCAAGTTATTCCTGTGATTTCAAAGCTGAATTTTTAGCATTATTGCTCCAGTCACATAATCCTTCAAAAATCATTCTAATATCTTAATTTGCTGCTCAAAAAACTTTTAATGTTAAATCTTTGATGAATACAAAGTTATTAGTTAGAAATATTTTGTAACATTATATATGTATTTATCACCACTTTTGATCAATTTAAAGCATCCTTGCTAAATAAAAATATTAATTTCTATGAAGTTTCATAATTCTCATTATTCTAGATCAAATAAATGCAGGCTTGGTGAGCGGAAGCAGCTTCTATCCACCTTATTTTTCAATGCGGAAGTAAGCTGTTTTCTGGTAATGTGTTAGACGTCCGGTTCACCACCACAGGGAAATGACGAGAAGAATATCGAAGTGCAGTAAACGGTAAAACAGTGTGCACTACAAACTGTTCATAATTAAGATAACACATTAAAATAATATGGTAAGACACACCAGTTTGCAATATTAAGCAGCAAAACTAGCTTTTGTGCAGCTAAAAATAGCTGCAAGTGGATGAGACCGGAAGCCAGACACAAAAATGTTTACAAATGGCTGCACCCACACTTATGGGAAAAATAAGGTGGATAAAAAACAAAAAAAATCTTACTGTTCAAAAACTTTTGACTGGTAGCATACCCACTGATTATTAGAAATTAAGTATACCACTTTCGTTAATAAATTTGAAATTAACATTCACCTCTACCACGTGGACCACCTCCAACCTCTTTGGCCTTGCGGTACTGATTCAGTTCCTTGGTGAAATCATCATAGTCATCATCACCAATGTCTTCATCCTCTTCACCTTCATATGTTTCCTCCTCATAGTCATCATAGCCACCATACCCCTGCTTGTCCATCTTCATATAGCCACCTTTCTTTGGCATGGGACCTCCATGACCAGAGGGAGCAGGAGGGTAACCTCCTTGAGACTAAAAATACAGACTGGAATTAAAACCTAAACTGACTGGCTGACTAGAAAATTGTAGTGTTATGAGTGTTACTTAATATTTAAATAACACTTAAATAAATCAAGACCTGAACAAAAACAATGTATTACTCACAGTGGGAGGATACTGAGGGCTGTATTCCCTATACTTCCTCTTTTCACTGGGACTGTAATCCGATTCGTCACTGTAGTCCGAGTGGTCATCGCTGGAGGATGCGTGACGCTGCATTACACAGAAATACATTTGAGAACATGATATACACTATCGTTCAAAGTTCTGTGGTCAGTAAGATTTTTTGTAAAGAAATGAATACTTTTATTTAGCAAGGAAACATTAAATTGATCAAAGGTGACAGTAAAGACAAAAAATTTCCATTTCAGGAAAGGTTACTTAAATTCAGCTTTGCTATCACAGGAATATACTGCATTTTAAAATATAACCAAATATATAAATAAATTACAATATTAACTGCTTTTACTGTATTTCGATCAAGTAAATGCAGCCTTGGTGAGCATGAGACTTTTTTTTTATAAACATATCAACCTTGTGCTTTGATTTACGCTTCTTCTTGGCCCTCCTTTTCTCTTTTTCACGCTCTCTCTCCCGCTTCCTCTTTCTCCTCCGTCGATGTGACTTTTCATCATCGGATTCACTGGCATGGCGCTCCTTGCTTCGGCGAGGTTTATCCTGGGGATCAGCTCCCTCGCCGCTGGGCATCTCTGCCTCTCCGCCATCATCCTCCAGCTCGCCTTCTTCCAGTTCCCCATCTTCCTGCCTGTTTGACAAAACACAAAAAGAATGTCACAACTCGAAACGAGAACTACACAGGAAATTACAAATTAATTTTTCTGACTCACTGCCACTGCAGAACTCTTATTAGCTTCTAGTCTATGACAACTAGTTAGTTGCACAAGTGATATTCTGTTGTCATAAACTGTGCAGAACAGAACATTCACTCTATTAATTGCTTTTCAGGTGAGCCTTCATTCCTAACTCTGACACAACGATTTCCGCTGGGTTGGCTTTTAACAATTCACTTGTCATGACAGTGTAGATAGCTAAGCAAACTGAGATGTCTTAACTGATCCTCAAACATTCAGAGTACAGACAGAGAGGGTAGAGCTGAAGGGCGAGAGAGATCTCTTTATAAACAGGACTGCCAACCTACAGACGCAATACTGTAATTTAGTTGCTTCAGCCATCACACTAAGGGTGTAAAATGTTCAATGCTCAATTGAGCAAAGCTGAGAACAACTTAGTTTGTAGAACTCTGTTTATAGAAGATCCAACATATTATAATGTATATACAGGATAAACACACATTACATTTAGGCAGGGCAGCTCCTATCTAGTGATAAAGAGTTGCCACATAAGACAAGACGTAAGACATTGTGCACTGACAAAACATTATCACCTAACCCCTCAACTTTGGCCTATAAAATAAAACAGGTCCGTGTAATGCAACTTCTGACAAGAGCACATGTGCTACTAGATGTACTGCAATGCAAAGCTGTGGGTGAGATATAATTCAAACAATACAAGATACATTATCACAGAAGGTAAATCAGCTGACATATATGCTTAAAATGTATCTTAGTCTCTTTAGCTAGTACAGAAAGTCTATCAGCAAATGATGAAAATTCAATACCCCCAGACACGTCAGTCCAAAGTCTGCATGAGGGTCTTAATCCACACATTTCCATAAACGTTACTAAGAGACAAAACTTATTTTACCTAAATTAAAATCTTCAACTCATGTGGATAAGTTCTCCCAAAGCTGTTTACAGTTACAATAAATATATAAACTTCTGTTTCAATTGACTGTGAAGCAGATCTTTCTTTTAATGAGGCTAAACTCATGTCATCTGCTTCTACGAACAGTTAGTAACGTCCTAAAAGTATTACAGAGGGAATCAATTCATGAATTATCACTGCATTAATTACAAATCCCTTCATCTCTATTTATCACAAGAATTTATCACATTGTGAATAAAAATCTACCAGTTTTAGCAGTTATACAAGAGACCTGAAGGTTTCCAACAACCACAACTTCACTTGCATGCATAATCTTTCACTCCTGCCAGTTATAAAACATACTTAAGTGTCAAAAAACAAAAACAAAATACATGGTCAGACACAGACCAGCCTAAATATTGTAAGGGCCACACTTGTATTATTTATTTATATTATTAACGTACTGCTAAAACAGTAGATTGCTTAGTTATATAAACTGTTGGCAGACTGACAGCTACCTCCAGTTAAAAAAAATGTTAACCAATTTTGTTTACGCCAAGTATCCAAGTAACAAAGCACATTTCATGCAAAGAGAAATCAAATGTGATTACAAAATGTTGGCCTTCAAATTTCTGATAATGAACTGAAAATACTTACTGTGAAATACTAAGTTATACATAAATGATGTTTAAGGGAGGTGAGAGGTTGCATTTTTGGGCATTTGCAGACAATGGTGGTATGGTAAAGCACCTTTGTGTTTTGCTTCATGTTTGGTAAGACCTTGAATGCTTTTGAGACATTGGAGAAAGCACTGGCTCATGAGGGATGTATGTGCACATAAAACTAACTAGAACAAAACTAGAATATGAAAAAACAGGGGATCCTATTGCGGAACATGTAACAAATTCTGAACATACATTAAATTATTTTCTACTGTCAACAAATTAATTGAATGGACTTGAGAAACAGTATTTAGTAAGCCAAAACAGCTTGGAACATATAAGTTCCATTATTAGTTTCTTATTAAAATGTTGTACAGTTAATGAAATTTCGTAACATAAATTACTGAGACGTTAAAATGTGATTTACTTCGTAAATAGATATGCTTTACGAAATAAATGTTTTAAAAGTTAACATAAAACTCCAATAACTTACGTTATTTGAAAACAAAATGGTTTATGGTGTATATTAACGTTAAAATTCAAACGCAAAACTCAAACATGCAAACCCTAAAGGAATAAGCATATATATTTAAGCTATTTTAATGACGTCTCCAATAAATCTAAGTGCGTAGCTCCTGACACTTAGCATATGGGCTAAGTGCTAAACTGTTACAAATTAACATCGCCTACTGTAAATAATGATGTTACGCAAAGATAAACTAAACCGTACAATATTCGATAACTGATTAAATTAAATAAAAGAATGATTAATCAAGCGGAGACGTTATAAACCATGCTAGTCCGTCGCTATTCATTAGCTTCCGTTAGCCGTGTTATTGTTGTATTTCAATTGTAAGTCGTCTGCTAACTGTTAGCACTGCTAGCTTTAGCGTTGTCCAGGCCTCGCGATGGTTAAAGATACAAATTCCTTAATGCGTTAACCAGGGATGTATTCTACCATTTATCCGCGACATTACATACGGTTTGCTTTTGGCATTAAGTCGAATTTGAGTTTTATGTTAATAACCAAAAACGTGTTTTTCTTTTGTCCGTCTGTTCTGTATCTGTGATGAAAACATTGAGTTACTGGAGCAATGTTTTGGCGTAGTGGTGGCCCCTTGGTCTTCGATCGCTTAAAAAGCTTCGAAAAGTGACTGAAAATATCAATTTGATCCTATTCTGAATGTTTTCCTGATTCGCTTATGACCTTCCAGATTGCGCTGTGTAACGTTTCAAGATGGCGTTTCGTTACCTCTGTACGTTTCCCAGAAAAGGCGACTTTAATCCCTTTGAAAGAAAAAAAAAAAGCAAATGCCCGTGCTTTTTGTTTTTGGAAAAAAAGCAAAGGACAAATCAATAGTTGGATAGAAATATGATGATATTACTCGACCTTTCGTCAGTGAGAAGACTGTTGTGTTCGTGGTTGGCTGTTGGGGAGTTTGGATGGACAGTCATGCTTTCCACAGCCATTTCCTCTAACGTACTACATTCAGTGCAAAAAATCAACTGTCTTATGCGTTACTTGACTTTGATCTACTTGTTGATTGGCTTTAGGAAGAGATTCAGCTCATAGTAGTCAATTCCCCACTAACAGTTTAAAAGAGAAACAGGCTGAAAACGTTCCTGAGGTTCTCCGTCCTACAGTTGCGATGTGAAATGAAACTCATGCACTTAAAATGGCGACGCTTCTTCTCCGAAGAGAAGGGGCGGGCTTCTGCGACGTGACGTCGTCTGTCACGGAAATGACCGATCGGGTTACGAAGAACAAACACGTAATTTATTTTTCTTACAAATATAATTTCAGTTTCCTAATTGCGCTTTTTAGCATTTTAAGTTAGATTGTTTTAAAATATGAAGAATATTATTAATGTAAGTGGCATTAATAACGTTATTATGTAAATTATATTAATAATAATTTAAATAATTTTAAGTTATTCTAGGGCACCCTTGGAAGTTTTCTCAGGCCCCCTGGTTGAGAACCAGTTTTAAATTGCCAGTAAACTGCAACACTGCAATTCTGATGTAGTAATTATTTAGTTACACTGTGACACATTAAATTGTTCATGAAATAATTCTGTATAGACTATTTAATATTGTATTCTGTGAGCATGTATCAAGTAAACAAGAATTTCATGATATCAACTGTGATGTACTTTCCAATAAATATATTACCAGTCCAATTTTTTTTTTTTTTTTTTTTTTTTTAGAAATTCCTTCTGCTCAGCAAGCTTGCATTTATTTGATCCCAGGAAAAACAGTACAATTTTTAAATATTTTTACTATTATAAATAACTGTTTAATATTTGAATATATTTTAAAATGTAATTTATTCCTGTGATCCAACCTACATTTTCAGCATACATTAATAATTGTTTTTTGAGCAGCAAATCAGAATATTAGAATGATTTCTGAAGGATCATGTGACTGGAGTAATGATGCTAAAAATTCAGCTTTGAAATCACAGAAATAAAATACATTTTAAAATATCTTCAAACAGTCCTTTTAAATAATAAAAAAATATGTCAAAATGGTACTGTTTTTGCTGTACTTTGGATCAAATAATTGCAGGCTTGGTGAGCAGAACAGACTTCTTTAAAAAAACATTAAAATCTTACTGTTCAAAAACTTTATGACTGGTATTGTATATTTGTGTCATATTTTACCTCCCTGTATGTTTATGAGTATTACTAGGCTATTTTGTAGATTACACTGCTAAATTATGTTTTAAATGAAAATCAAGTTAGTATTATTTTATCATGCCGAATTTGAATAATTGTTTTACAGTGTTTTTAAAAAAAATGTTCCACTTATATGTATGTAAAATATGTAAAATATAATAAAGGAAACCATACTCTTTTCTATTTCTATGCAGAAAATGTCAATTTTTAGTTAGTTGGTTATAATGCTGTTCGTTATTAGAAACAAGGGTGAGCAATATACAGTAAACAATCATTGAATTATACAAATACACATTATAAGATTTTAAAAATATCATATACACTGCACAGTTGATGGATTTTCAAGGTTTAGAGTTGCTGTACCCAGATCGGAATATTTCTATTGTTGCGCTCTGAATCTGGCGCTTTCGCACCGCTCATACGTCATCATTGCGCGTCTCAACGAGTATCATTAAGCGGCGTTTCTCTCCCATTGAATGGGCAAAAGAAAAAACACAGCGTAGTATAATCAAACTAACCTCTTATCCAGTTCTTTACAGTGTATTATTAAAAACGGAAACATTTTGAAATGATTGATACCATCGAAAAAGAAGACAATATTATTAGCGAGGAGGAGGCTGCACAATATGATCGTCAAATTCGCCTCTGGGGTCTCGATGCTCAAAAGAGGTTTGTTGATTACGGTTTCGTCCATACAAACAACTGTACTCATTATTTAAAAGTATTTTTGGGCTAATTGTTTAAGAACAATGCAGAAACCTGATAAATATGATTTCAAATTCATTATTTGAGTAGCTTTAACAATCATGCTTTTGTCTGAAATAAAAATGATGTGTAAGGGCCACTCCACGAATATATGTTTGGACTAGTTGTGCAAAAATAATAAGTAATATATGTAACATAATAAAGGACATGCATATACATTTTACATTTTCAGACTTAGGGGATCACGGGTACTTCTTGTTGGTCTCCGGGGTCTTGGTGCAGAAGTAGCAAAGAACCTTATTTTGGCTGGGGTCAAAGGACTGACTCTCCTGGACCATGAGCAGGTATTATTTTGACTGACTTAAAGAGGTGGTTCACATTAATCTTTCATCATTTGTTAACGTCTGTCATGTTCTTCCAAATCTTACTTTTGTCTGTGAAACAGAAAAGGAGGTGTAAGGCAGAATGACAGTAGAGTCAGCATGCACTTTTATTGAATGGAAAAGAGATGCAATGAAAGTGAATGGTGACTGTTGCTATCAGTCCGTAGCCTTTGAACGTATGCTTTGTGTTCCACTGAATACACAGAACAGGTTTGGAATGACAAGGTTGTGTAAATATAGATTTTTGGGTGAACTGTTTCATTTACCACTCAAAAAAAGCACCATAACAGGTACACAACTAAGTGTTATTTGGCTTTCGTCAATCAGGTGACAGAGGAGTCCAGACGGGCTCAGTTCCTGATCCCTGTGGATGCAAATGGTCAGAACCAGGCCCAGGCCTCTCTGGAGAGAGCTCAGTTACTCAACCCAATGGTGGAAGTGAAGGCAGACACAGATACAGTGGAGAGCAAACCAGACGACTTTTTCTTCCAGTTTGATGCGGTGAGTGCCAGAACAAGCAGTGTTTAAATCCTTATGTTGTGAGCTACTATCTGATTGTTCATCAAGTCAAAAAGGACACAAAAATATTTTAGAGACACACCTTCTTTTCAAAATGGCATTGACCAAATCTGCTGTGCCACTTAGCACATAGTACAAAACCAATGCATCTTATTATACAAAAATCCCATAAGAAATTAATATTTCTATGGAAAGTTTGATGGATAGCTTTCATTTTGGCATCAGGTGTGGTAGTTGTTCACCTGTATATCAGTGATAGATTGAGACCTTTGTGCCTTTTACGTCCACTAGATGTCTCTATACACAGTTGATCATTTTCATTTAATGTGGTTATAACTTCTTTTTTGCCTTGTTTTTCCGTCAACCTCAGTATGAACCCATCTATGAATAGTCAGCGTCAGATCTAGACACAGACTTTTATCTGCGACTTAGTTTGGTCTTTTCCAAGCGTGTGCTCTTTTCCAAGCATATGATATATTCCAGGCCACATTTTCTTTAAATCAGGACACCATTGTTGGCTGTGGAACATGCAGTCAGCATACATACCCTGTTCAAAGTGTAGACCGGCAGTCTTTCATCTTCTCTCTGTCTGAGAGCTGTCTGAACCTTCCCTCTGGGAGTGCTAGTGAGAGTTCAGGAGGAGGGGGAAGAGATGGTGGGACACAGAAAGAGGAGGGTGTTTTAACATCATCTATTCTCTTTTATCTATTTCTCTTGATATTTCTTTGAGAAGTGCAGAGGAAACATTGTGAGTGAATGTCTTTGTCTTTTCTTGTGTATGTGTGGTGTTATTGCCAGGCGATTTCTTAATAAACAATGCAAGTTTAGTCAAGAGGCAGCCAACAATACACTGAATTAATTCATTGTCTGGATGAACTGTACGTGCATGAAAGGATCATTTGAGACAACAAGTACTAGGATGTTTTGTGCAACAAGTACAGGGAATTGCTCGTGCAGGTGCAGGTGTGCAGATGTTTTTGAATCACAAAAAA
>JAHKKF010495703.1:0-16275 GCA_019740295.1 Labeo calbasu | reverse complement strand
ATCTATATATCAAACAAATTCGTGAAAACATACATTGAAAAATATATTTTTTATTTATTAATAAACAATTATGCGTGTCATTGGGGTCTATATATATATTTAGATTTAGATTTAGATTTATAATTTATATTTATAATTTATAAATGTATATATTTGTATTTAAAAATAAATCGTATTTTTGAGATTTGTTGTATTGTTTAAACTTTATTTATTATTAAATAATTTTGATTATTAATAATTAATTTATTAAATTATTTATTTATTTATATATATCAGTAAAAGTTTGTTTTGCATTTGAGTTTGTACTATTGAATAAGTATTCTTATTACTGTAAATAAATAGTTGTTTTAAGTGCCATTTATATTAATATTTGCCTTTTATTTTTTTTATTATTATTATTATTTTAATATTATTTATTTCATATTTTTAACCTTTTTTTGTCAAATGCTAGTTGTTTTCATGAGATTTACTCAAGTAATAGATGATTAAAGAGAGAGATAAAAAAAACAACATGGTCTTAAAGTGAGACTAATTCAGTTAGTGTCTGCTTTTAAGCTGTTTCGTGATTCAGTGCCGGGACATTTCCACTGACACAGCCACATGTGGGTTCGTGTCTTTGACCAGGGTGTGTTTTGAGGAGAAAGAGTTTGCGAGGGGGTAAAATGTGTGTCATAGTTTATGTGTGTAAAAGAGAAGGGGTATATGTGTTTGTGAGAGCGAGCGAAAGAGAGCGAACGCACTCACACATCTGTGTCCCCTGGGGACGTGGCTAAAAATAAGCAGCTCCTCAAGCCTTCTGGTGTCTGAGCAGCGTCTGTCTGCTCTTCGCCGCCATCCCTGCGGCCCTCCTCTCCTCATCTTCCATCCCTCCATCTCTCAATTACACACACACACAGTATAACCGCACACATACGCACGCTCTTACGCACCCATAACCGTGTACACAAACACACACACACACCAACTACACCCAGCTGCGTCCCTGCTCTACTTCCTGCGCCGACGACCTCCGGTCTGGCAGTCTGCAGCCCAGGAAAAAAGAGCCAGAGACACTGAAAAGGGGCGGGAGGGGAAAAAAAAAGGATAGAAGTGAGTGCGAAGAGAAGAAGGGAAAAATTGAGTGAGGGAAAAGACAAGTGTGAGAATGTTTAGAAGTTGTCACCTATAAAAACAGACCTTGAAGGTCATAAGTCTCCGTCTGATCACGCTCTGTCTATTCGCAGGTGATTTCCGAGTGGTTGCCGCCTCTAAACGGGCGTTTTCTGTCGATGTGGGGTCCGAGGTAGCTGAGGAAAGCTGTTTGGGACGGGGACGGGTTGCTCAGCTCATGAAAACCTTCAGTGTGTCCAGTGAGTCCCAAACACCGCCCCGTGGCAACAAACCACCAATCCCGGAAAAGCCTACCCACTTGAGGCTCCGCCCCTCACCCTCTCTCAGGTAATCAACAAGGGACCAACCCCTGCGCCGCAATCAGGACATCCAGCCCAGGGGCCTTCTTCAGAAGGGTGTAGGTGCTTAGCCTCTCTCAGGAACTTGAATGTTTAGTTACCAAAGTGGCGTAAAGCATCGCTTTTTTGCAATATTGATGTTTTTCTTTATTATCTTTGTTTTTTACATGGTATGAGTGGTTTGTAAAACTTCAGCAGGAATGAAACATCAGTCATATTGCTATTCCCTCAAACTTTCAGCAGTACTGTTGACCTGGCTGTACAATAAATTGCAGTTTACAAGTGCATTTCTGTTTTAAAGGGTCATATGAAATCTTAATCACCAGTGTAAGATTGAGTAAACGCCAAACAAAACCAAATCATACCAAAGTACCAAAAGTTTGCTTCTTTTTTTTTTAAATATCTAGAGGACAGGGTGGTCAATATAAAGCCCATATTTACTGTAAATTACAATTTCTTTGTAGCAGTTAAGATGTACAGACAGTTGCTGGATTAAATAGAACACATTTTGCACAGTATTTACTCTAAACATTAGAAAATTCACTGACAAAGTTACATTTTGGAACTGACACTGTGGAATGACCGACTGTGCCAAATATATAACATGTTGGTCTATGAATACTTGGTCTACGTTGCTGGTTTTCTCATAGCCATACATTTACTTGAGTTGCAAGTCTTATATTCAAATTTTCCATTTTTGGTAATCAGGTCAGTAGGGCAGCAGTCACTTTCTTGTATTTTGTTTTCTCACGGTCACATTTGCTTGCACTTAATTCTGTTTTTTTTTTTACGTGTTGTGATCTGGAAGAGTTTATATAATTACTCTGTGCAAGGCTTGAATGTCCTGTCCACACATTCAGGATAAGTGTGGGATATTGCCTCTGTAATAAAATGATCAAACCTCCTTCTGCTTCTGGTTACAATTTTATCCTCAGTGGCTTGACAGGCTTCAGGCTGTGTTTATGTTCAACATGTGCTTATGACAAGCATTTGCTGGAGTCATCTGAGGTCAAGTCATGTAGCCAAGAACATTTCATATCCTCTTCAATGCTGTCTAATCAAAATATACAGTGGTTTCGTGCAATAAATTTCCATGCATCGTGCATGAAAGAGCTGATGGGGCTTACAAGATGTATGGATTGTAAATATTGCGCATTTTAAGTGCCTTTGGTGGTCTAGTTATGCAGTGAGCTGTTCTCTTGGATGCCCCCTGCTTGCTGATCACAATAAAACAGAGAGAGACAGAGAGTTAGAGAAATAAAGGAGGGTGTCGAGCCAAATAAGAGACCACATTAACACTTAATGTTTATAATCATCATTAAAACGCTTGCAGAACTCTTGGCATACTTGTTAACACTGTAATATGAGATTTGTGTTGTGTAAAATGTTTTCCTTTTTGATTTTTTTTTTTTTTTTTGTGTGAAGTTAATTGTTTTATGAGGTAGTTCAGGGACACAGGAATTATATAGCTTGGCTCGCACAGTGTATACAGTGGAAACCTACAATTTCCTAAATTTCGAGGTCACTACTTAGTCATATTTGAAGTTATCCTAACAGGAGAAGTGCAGTTGTTCAGCATATTTCATGAGAGATTTAGAAAAAGAACATTGATCGAAATTGGAGAACACTTTCCGATACCTCCCATTTATTGGTGTTAATATGGCACCTTGTATTATTTTTAACCTCATACAATATCTAGAGGACAGGGTGGCCTATGTAATGCCCATATTTACTGTAAATTACTCTTTATAGTGGTTAAGATGTACAGAAAGTTGCTCGATTAAATTGAACATAGATTTTACACAATATTTACTGTAAACATTAAAAAAATTCTCTTATAAAGTTACATTTTGGAACTGACACTGTGGAATGACCAACTGTGACAAATATCTAATATGTTTATCTATGAATACTATGTTGCTGGTTTTCTCATAGCCATACCTTTTCTTTGAGGTTGCAGGTCTTACTATATTATTATACGTTGATCAAAATTAGAGAACACTTTCAGATACCTCCCAGTTATTGATGTTAATATGGCACGTCATACAAATTTTTCGAACTATCTGACAAACCCTATTAAACTTTCCAGTTTTCACTGACTTTGCAAGATGGTGAGCCGTTCTATAGTGACTGAAAACATCTGAACTCAGGTTGTCCAGATGAAGGCCAAAAGCAGCCATAGCAAGAGAAGATAGTCGTTCCAAATCTGTGATTTCTAGAAAATTGCATCTTGTAGGGCTGCCCCATAATAGTCGACGAGAAGAGGCTTTGTCGCAGAGAGGGAAAAAAAAAAATCAACAGGAAGTGGCGAAGTCATGCAGTCCGTGACGGACAAATCGTTAACATCTGGTCTATGTGGTAATATAGTACATTGGGTAAAACATCCAAATGCTCACCTATCATTCATCGACTTCAAATATGGCTTTTCATCTGAAAAAATTTATGTAGTATCAACTTTATATCTAATGTTGTAATAATCTAATGTTAACCTAGAAAAATTTACGCTATTCAAGTATGGAAGCTGAATAGTAACGCGCTTACTACATGACAAGTAGAGGCGCCGATACGGTCACTTGCTAATAAAATAATCCGTCATTTTCGGATATACAGTAGTCAACATTTGAAGTGGATCAAAACCTTTCATCAAAGTTGTCCTAAAACCAAAACAATATCTATTTTGTCTTAGGACAACTTTTGAATCTGTAAAGACTCTGTAAAGATAATTATTACATCTGCCGGTGCGCTGTGGCAAGCTTTTTTTGCATGCACTTGAGCGTTTATTGGGCTATGCAGGCAATTAAAGGCTCATTATTATGATTAATTTATTATTAAATCTGACTAATAGTCAACGAATGATTAAAATGAACAACTACTAGTCGACCAGAAAATTCTTTAGCCGAGGGCGTCCCTATTACAATGTCACTAACTCATTCAAGTCCCACAAAAAGGCTGGTCAAATGCACAAGAGCACAGGATAATGCAGAGAATCTCAATGGGCAGTCGGTTCAGCACTGCAGGTGGAATTGCTAGTTAAGTGCTAAACAGGGTAAGGATCTGTGTAGGCAACGTTTGAGAAATTGGACTGAAAGTCCACTCTGCAGTGACCAAACTCATCAGCAGAAAGAATCAAAAGGCTAGACTAACCTTTGCTGAGGAGCATGTTGTGTGGACAACGTCCAACTTTACGATAAATATTTACACCTGTTGCACCAGCTAAAACTACGACCAGACGCAACTACGGCGTAGACGTTGCGCATCCACGCAAACACATTCTCCCACAGTGACACCTGAGACGACCCCCAAGCTGCATTGGCTACAACTACTAATATAAAACTGACATCATAACAAGTGAAGCCACGGCAAAATAATTTCATTAACTAAATATTTCCTAACATATCCGCGTTTTTGTATCTGAGGTCTCACTGCACATTCCCATGACGTATTTCTTCAGACCAGACTAACGCTGAAAATAAAGGTGAAAGGTTAAGTGAAATATAATGAATGTAATGTTATGCTTCTCTCTAGATTTTTTTTTCTAGCTCTTGAATTTATGTACAATAAATGTCTTTCCTGAGGTAAATGTGAATTTACGTGACAATTGTGCATTTTAGCCTCATGACGTCTTTCTGTGGCTGACAAACCACATTTATAAATTGTAGAGTTTGTGATAGAATTGACAGAATTTAATAGCTGATACTTTATTTCTGATTAAAAAGTAAGCACAAAACTTGCGATTATTGGATTGCAGGAACCCTGCAAATGATTAGAGAATTAAAGATGTTAATTATTTCCAAGCATTTACTGTCCAAGCAATATGTCGAATAGAAATATTAAGGGAATACTTTAAGACAGTTATATACTGTTATCAGCATGGTAAAGTAGATTCATCTCTCATTGTCTCTGAGAGAATTTGTGCCGTTAATGCAGTGTTAGCCGTAGTTTCTTTTTTACTCACTTTTATAACTCTTGCTTGTCTGTGTTGCTTGACTAATAATTGTTTATAGGCCACATTATCCTGCCCGAAAAGACCATAAACGTTACAGTTGGCGTCTGCAATGATTAGTTAAAAACGAATAGTGTCCGAGCAAATCGTGACTCTTCACTTTACGCCTACCTTTGACTAGGCGTAAGATTTAGTCTCAGACGTAGCACTACGCCGAGATGGTGCAACGGGTATAAATTCTACGCCCCTGGTCCAAAGTTCACTTCAATGATGAAATCGTCGTCAAACTGGGAAAGGACTGAACCCAAAGTGTGTAAAGAAGTCAGTGAAAGGTGGAGGAGGAAGTGTCATGGTTTTGGGGATGTTTTCTGCAGCAGGAGTTGGGCCTTTTATAAAGCTACATGGCAGGGTGAATGCGAATGTTTATCAGAACCTCCTGCGGCAACATGCAGTTCCTTCCCTGCGTTCATCGCCTAATCAACAAGCATTTTTTTATGGAGGACAGTGCTCCCTGTCACACAGCAAAACAGGTAAAGCGGTTCCTTGAAGCTGAAAACACTGAAATAAAGAAACAGCCTGCGCAGAGTCCTGATCTAAACCCAACCCAAAATTCTTGGTGACAAAATTATGACTAAGAATCCCACCCTCCCCTCCTACTTACAATTCGCTATGCCCAAGTGTTTGTAGTAGATGTTGCCGTTTCTAGCGTGTGACATCATCTAGATCTTTAAATGCGTCATAGGCCCTGCGTGATCACACACACTAGCTCACTAACCAATCAAAAGATGTGAGCAAATGGAAGCTGGCGCCCAGTCCTGCATCAGTGGATGCAACAATGGTATCGGCTGTTCTCCTATGCACAGAGACGCCGGTGAGTTGTTTCCAGGCAAGTGCGGGAGGCCCCTGGCAAATAGACCCCCCTCCCACACCGCCCCCCAAAGCCTGGCCACTGCCGACAGGGCCCTCCGATGAGCAATAAAAAGGGGCCGTTGTTGCCGCTGCGGCGGAGGGAAGATGAGACGGACGCTTCTGTTTTTCTCTCCCTGCGTCTATCTTCTAATGCCCACAGAAGGAAAAAGGGAAAAAGAAGAAAGAAAGAGAGGAAAGGAAGCAAAGCGTGGCGTTCTGGGGCGTTCCTCCACCCCCCACCCCCCCTTCTACCCCAGAGGAGCCGTGTTGAGGAGAAGAGAGGGGGCCTGGGCCATGTGATAGGGAGAGCATGCGGGCACGGTTCGGCCCCCAGGCAGAGGGAACGGGGTCTGCTGCATGATTAATCTGGCTGAGGGCAGGAGGACCGCCACAGGCCTGCCGCATTAACTCCCTGCTCTCCCGCTACACACACACACACACACAAACAAAAAACACACACCCACGGAAAATCTGGGTTGATGGCCAGTACGTGAGCCAGTGTGTCCACCTGCAGCAGAGGCAGGGTTAGTTTGTTTGGAAAGTGGAGCGAGCTTTTTGTTTTTGCCACAGGCTCAGTCTCGCCTCTGTCACATGAGAGGCAGCACGCAGGAAGTTACAGCGATGTTTGTCTATTGACATGCGGCTTGGACATGGTCACTGGATGTTAAACTTGTGCCTCGGAGGAGATAACAACATCCCAAAAGAAGAAAAAGACAAGAAGAGGTCTATCAAGGATATCGAGATACACGTAAGATGGTCAGTTTTGACATCATTTGTACTTGATTTTTTTATGTCTTATCCTACTTTTCATGCAACTATTTTGTGTTGAACAGCTTTCATCATATATAAACTAATATTTATAATACTCCACAGGTTGTCCTGCTGGTTGTTTGTGGTGAGACTACTTCTCAATGTACACATGCAGCATTGAAGCTCATTGGTCACTTGCTGAGACACTGGCCAGCTCCAGGCCCAGGCAGACAGAGGGTTAAACTCCTGCAGTCCGCGCCGCATTAACTGGAAAGGAATGAAGTGTCAAGCGTGTTCTCACCGCAGCGAAACGGTCGAAACCCTGCCCCCCCACACCCCCCCACAGTCATCCACCCCCCACCCCCAGCAACCTCCCACAGCCGTGACCAAATTATTTCCTAGCCTCCCGAGATTCGCCTCGCCAGACAAAAATCTGCAGCGCAGCCCTGATTCAGTGCACAAACATGCAGCCTCCCTCGTCTCTCAACGCCTCTGTGCCGCCACTTTGAAGAAAATGGGCCTCCTTTTTTTAACGGGCCTCCGTTAGGACAGCTCCGTCTGTTTACACTCGACAGATTTAAACGCTCCCAAAAATGGCACCCACAAACAACTTGGCTTCCTCAATGCGTGAGGGCCAGTTCAAGAGCTTGCTTTTTGTTCACCCTCCCTGTCTTTCTCTCCCTCTTTCAATTTCACTTTTCCTCAGGTTTGGACTCAACACATTTAAGCAAGAAAAACCAAAAACTCCAACTGATAGTAGTTTTGAATCTTAACAGTAGAGGTGGGAAACAGGGTGGGGTGGGGGTGGGGGTGGGGAGGTTGTACAGTGAACCCCACCAGTCCACACAGCCCTGCCAAACTGCTTTAAAAAACCCTCTGTTTTATTTATAGTGCACTGTATCCATGGCAACCAAAGAGGTCAGGCAAGCCGGGCCTGTGTTTCACCCTGCTCTAGGGATTAGGATTTCACAGAGGTTCTCTGATGTGCAGAAGGTGGGCTGGAGCTGCTCACCAACTGAACGCCACTGACTAGTGGGAAAGCAGAACTCTCCGGAGTCCTGAGGAGAGGCTGGAGAGCTGCAGTGGGAATTCTGAGGAGAGAGAGTGGGTGGGGAAGATGGGGGGCTTCAGCAGACTCACGGAAATGGAGAGAAGTGTGATGCCAACCTTAATGAGCTGGTCTAGGCTCTGGAGAGCAAGCCGGTAGTGCTCGATTGGGGTTGTTTTTGCAAGTTCTCACTGATACCCAAACCAACTGATACCCAATCCAACTTTAAGGCTGTTGGCAAAAGCAACGCCATAAATATTTACCACAAAAATTAGTTGCAAGTAAGCAAAACACCTAACCTTCTCAGCGTAGAGACACCTGACGGCAATTGCAGTGATTTTATATGGACTTGCGACAATAGTGTCACAGGTGAAAAGGGTTCAGAAGAGGGAGGAGAGGTCGCAAGACCTTGAAGCAATTTGGGGCCAATCAAACAGTCCTCAATACCAAGAAAATATAGGAAAATTACCAAGTATAAATTTGCAATTTTTGGCACCCCAGAACTTGAGTCCTGAGGTCCTGAGCTATCTGAGGTCATCAGCCCATTACTCAAAACTGAGAAAGATAGGTGGCATAAAGAGAGAAACTCTGTAAAGCGGAAGATTTTTGTGGCCTTGTTATTTTCATCCCAGGCTCTGCGTGCAGGAGCCGTTCCAAATCTGTGCGTGGGAGCCAGTTGGAGTAGACCAAAGAGAGGGAAAGAGAGAGAGAGGGAGAGAGAAAAAAGAAAGAGATTTGGAGGGGGTGCTTTGACATGCTCTCCAAGAACGGCACCGCTTGAGCATGTGGACTTCCGGATCCCTCCCGGAGTGCACGCAGTCAGCGTTGCTAGGAGACAGACTTCCGTGGGGTTGGTGGAGGATGACGCCTGGCAGGGTAGGAGGTGGAGTACGATTGTACGATTGGCCTCCACTCTTTAGGTTGGAACGAACTCAGTCCGCAACTCTTCTGCTGTGTGGTCATTCCTCTAACCTTCACACCTGTGATGCCACCCCCAGTCTCAAGGGGGCGCCATCAGCACCTGTGGCCACACAGCTTGTAGCACAAACACAGACTCCACCGCTTGTGACCACCACTATGAACACGGTTGCCAGGAGACCGGAGGTGTTAGATGTAGAAGGCTTGCGCTGTTGCCAGGAGATGGTGGTTCTGACTTTGAGGGAGACTTGGGGCTCTCTGGGGGTTGGCGTCGCCAGTGGGACGAGGGCTGGCGTTGCTAAGAGATGCCACTGGCCAGCAAGAGTTGTGAGCTGGAGAAGAGTTACGGGCACAAAAGACTTTATGCGTCAATGGGCATCACACTGAGGAAAAGTGTGTGTCACATTGGTGACTGGTTAAAACTGAACAGGCTAAAAGGGTGACAATATGCCACGACTCATTATAATACACTGCAGTAAACTTCACTCACAATGAAGTGCACAGTGAGACATCTGTATGCATAAACAAATTGCTCATTATCACAGCTTACCACTGAAGAGTTCCTCACGGTGAGGCACAACAGCTATTACCAATGACTGCATCTGGTGCACAAACTTGAAGATGCCAGAAGTTTGTTTCAAAGCCCAAATGCAACTTACTGACCAGGTACCTTTTGTTAGATGAGGTTGCATTTGATGTTATCAGGGTCTTACCTAAATCCCTTTGCGAGAACACTAAAGGTACACATGCGTGCAAACGTACACACATATGGGTCATGTGAACCGGGCTTACGCCGCAACGCCAATCCTTCTACAGAAGCTGCAATGCATGCTGGTATATTACTGTTGAGCGTGAGCCCGGCTGAGCCTCCGAGCTTCATTTATCAGTAGGGACACACACACAAAGGACTCAGTGTGGGGGGGCAGTAATTGGATCTACGCCTCCCTGGTGCCCCTAAGACCTACTCCAGCCCCCATCCCCCAAATCCTCCCTCTCTTCCTCACCCTCGTCTCCTTCATCTCGCCGTTATCTACACGCCACTCATGGCTTGAGGAAACGCGCGGCACATACGTGTGCAGATACAGACAGATTTGAGCATGCCACAGACACATGCTGTGACATGTCACACCCTCTCTGGGTTCTGAGACATTTTATGCTGCGAGACCTAGATGGCGAAAAACTTTCAACTTGAAAGATGACTCTCCAGCTGTGGTCTGAAAGGGAACGAACTGTCCCACATCTGTCTGTAACATACTTGTGAACTAATTCCTGCTCTTGTCTTAATGGAGACGTTGAGATTTTGTCAGTTTGAGATAATTCTGTTCACACAAGCTGAAGTTACCTACCAGAATACAAGGAATTACACGGTTTAATCTTACAGATCTGCGGCTAAACAACTCAATCTGACTGTCTATCCACACCCTTTACTGACATTGTTCTTCTCTTGTTTTCGTGGTTGTTGTTTTCAAGCCGTGGTGGTGTTGGAGCTGTGGGGAAGAGAGCGACGTCTGATCTGGGCTGGATTTGTGCTCGGCTGTAGTTGTGGCTGAGGCAGTGCTGTTGGCTCCTGGGCAGGCAGGCAGGCCCCTGCAGCCCGGGCCCTCTTCCAGCATGGGCGGCAGCAAATCGGACAAAGAAGCTCAGTCTCTCCGGGTGTGTGCCTGTGTGTGCGCGAGTGGTTCTGCAGAAAGACCCTGGCGAGCCCAGCGCAAGGGTCTTATCCTTGCGGCTCAAACACACGCCACCAGCTGCTGCCCTCTTCCTGTGCTTTCATTAAGGCAGTCTCTGTCCTGTCCCGTAGGGTAATACGCACACGGTCCTCAGAAAAGAGAAAATATCTGTCTTCTCCCCTTCCTCTGTTTCATTCCTCTCTCCCTTGAAAGTGACGCAACAAACTAGATCGCTCCCATTATAATCAACGAAGCTACCCTGCTAGCACGCAGCGGCTTTGTTGATTATAATGGGAGCGATCTAGTTTCGATGCGCTGTTTGCTTGCAGTATAGACGCGATGGTACTCTCTCTCTCTTTTTCTCTATCTGTCTAGGCACACTGGCCAGCAAGACGAGAGGTGCCAGCCGGAGCTCATACCCACTGCAGCATTCACAGCACAATGAAATATCTCTGTCTTTGGCCGGCTCCGGTCAGCACTGGCCTGCTTTTTCTTTGTAGTGTGCATGTGAATGAGCGCATCTGAAGGTTAGCATATTTCTTCATGTGTATTTCTAAGCGGGCGTGGGTGTGTGTGCACGTGTGTAAAGTCTGTCGGAGCCGCAGTGTGCGGAGCTCTGAGCCTAGAGCCAAGCCAGGCATTGCCAGAGGGAGCGCCTGCTATGTAGGGCGACGGGCAAGCTGGACGCCAGTGGAATATCAACGCAGAGCTGCCGCCACTCCTCCCAGCAGCCCACCTGCCCACTCGCTTCACTCCAGAGAGAGAGAGAGAGACGGACAGTGGGAGAGAGGGAGAAGGAGGGGGTTGCAGGAAATTGCCAGGTAGTTTCCAGACCCACTTCCCTGTGTCGCGCCCAATTAATCAGGGCCGCATCCATGCTGGCTGCCCCCTCCCTATTAACAGGAGGTGTGTGTGTGTGTGTGTTCGGAAAAGTGACCAAGAAACTTCATTAAATGAGTTTAAGTCACTGAGGTTTGAAGTAGCTAACTTTTTTAAGTGCCGCTGTTTACGTTTAGTTATTGTGCCATCCTTTGTTCTCATTTACATGTGTGTGCGTGTTTGCAGGGCTTGACGGAGTGTTCGCTAACACCTGCAAACCTCACATTCTCTCGTTTTTACCTCCTGCGGTGCGTACACACCTGGATACACACACGCACACATACACTTGGGTAGAAACACGCACATAAACACACCCACACCAGCTCCTTTTGCAGAAATTTTCAGGTTTCCACTGATTGTTTTTTTTTGGTTTAAGCTTCCCATCATGATGTGATTCTTAGCTGTCTTCATGTGTTTGTGTTTGTGTGTGTGTGTGTGCTATAAGATTGCAATCAGCCACCACTGTGTGTGTTTTCACCTGCGTGTCATTATTTACAGCCAAATCAGTGGCTAAAGCTGTCGTGTTCATGTTGGTCTTACCTGACACATGGTCCTGCAGCACTGTCACGTATTGTACTATTTATGTAAATTAATTTGTATGTCAGTTTTGCAGATGTCACTCCCATGATTCCAAGCATGGCTGGGTTTATTTGGGGAAAAAAATTTTGTAAGTCTGCCTAAAGTAAACTGTGTGCTTGTGCGCAGCATAATCACTGCTCTGAGTAAACCTGCGTGTGTGTGTGTGTCTGTAGCGTGCAGTGCTGCGTGGAGGACGGGCGCGGTATGAGCAGAGAGACAGCTGCCCTGACAGATGCCAGGAGGCAGGACCCCACTGGGGAGCAGGGGGGGACGGAGCTGGCACTCTCTCACCCCAACGGAAACACCATGGGCTGCGGAGGAAGTGGGCAGGGGGAGAGACCCTGTTTGTGTGGGTGGGTGTGTGTGTGTGTGCGAGGTGTAGATGATTCTCCCTTCATCTCAGCTTGTGTACGGTGGGGACAGTTTAAAAAACACTTGAAAGTGCAATGAGGCAGATAACATTAACAGTTTCCCTCATACCTGCTGGAATAATTACATGCTATCAGGATGCTAGCAAACACTGCCACTGTTTGTTCTTTTATAATTTACCATTATCTGCTTTTTCGTAGAACTCAGACATTAAAGTTGACCTTCACTGCTCTGTATTACACTTTCAAACATATACCATTAAAGTCAGTTTAATGACGATAAAAGATGGCAGTACCATGGTTTTTTAATACTTTGTATGTGTTGGGTTACTACATGCTATCTAAAATGTAGTGTACTAAAAATGCCATGATATTCCAACACTTTTCCATGGTTTCCACTGTATGAAAGTTCCTTTTCGTTCTTCGTTTAGGGGTAAAACGAAGTTCGAAATAAGTGAGCAGCGGTATAGGGGAGAGTGGGGTAAGATGAGCCACTTTTTACTTATGTGGTCCTCAAGATAAGGTAGAATGACACAGAAATACATTGGAAATATCTAAAGTAGTTTCAGAATGTTTTCTATCATTTTAAATGATCAGAATGTATCTATGAGTATGGCTTCTTATAAAAAAGTGTTCCTATGGCTCAATTTGCCCCAGGGTGGGGGTAAGTTGATCCGAGTCAGTGGGTAAGATGCACCTTCTGGATGTAAACTGACCATCAGACTGAATCTGATTTTAACCCATGTGAAATTTTAAAGATACTTTACCTCTTTCAAAAACTCATTTAATACTCAAATTTTCAAACAGTTGTATATCTTTTCTTAAAGCTAACTTAAACAACATAAAATCAACCAGCTGAAGTTTAAATTTCAAACCTTAAGTCTGCATTTAAGTTTGCATTTCTGAAACAACACCAAAGTCGAATCTTCCCAAAAACAGACTAAACAGAGAGTTTGCTGAGTAAAATTAAATTTAAAAAATGAATAAATGTCACTGAAACTAATAAACATTTTAGGCAAAAGATTCTTGGCATGGTAGCTTTTCTGTAATGTCGAATCGGCCATTAGGGTCTACAGGTGGAAAGATATCTGATTATAATGTGATGTAAAGCATCTTCTGGTTCTTATCAGAGAAGGATTTGGTGAACTGGTACACTGTCCCTATCAAATAAACTACAAATAATATGTAAATATATAATAAATTAATTGAGTTGTATAATATCACATTAAAACACCAGTTTATACTTCAGAGATTTAACTTAAGTTTAGTGCCTTATGGTAGGGTAAGTTAAAATACTGGCTCAGTTTACCCCACAGCTTTTGGCTCACTTTACCCCATAGCTACCATTTTATTTTGGCAAGCCAAAAATAGTTTTTAAAGTAAATGGGTGCCTTCCACTCCTCCCTTGTGTTTCTTCTTTTTACAGTCTGGCAGAAATGATGGGTGGTTCCAAAATATATGATCACATGACAGTAAAAGTGTACAGTTGCCAAGATACAGGGGCTGGGTCAACTTACCCACTGGGTCATCTTACCCCACTCTACTGTTAGAACATCCCAACGCTCCCCACTCTGGTGAAAGCAATGTTTAGATGAATATGTGAGTGTGCTGCATGCTTTCCTCTCAGTAACAAAATAACAAAAATAGAGAAAATAACAAGCATTTTATATATAAAAAAACATCTGATTATAGCGACACGAGAATGTTTGCACAAGCTCTGCAAATTAGCACTCCCGTGAAGTCACGTCGCATGCATTTACATGGCACTTTATTCAATATAAAGTAATCGGCAGTGTTAATTAAACATGAAAAACAGTGTTAGTGTTTAATTTCATCAGAAGCACAACATTATTTGCTACTATAAAGTAGCTCTTCACTGTGTTCATGTTTTTACCCGTGGACATCTCACCTCCAAGGACTCAACAGATGAAATGAACCCAGAGAAGAGTTCCATGTGAAAGTTAAATCAACTTAAAAATAAAAATCCTTTCAACTCCCTACAATAAAATAAGTTGAAATGACTTCCACTTTTAAGTTGATTTAACTTAAATTTTTAAGGCAGCTGCTAAACTTAAGTTTTTTAAGTTGAAACTGGTAAAAACTTTTTACAGGGAAGGTGTTTTGCAGCCGGAATAAAGTTTCTCAGAAGGTCAGCTTTGGCAAGCCGTTTCAAACTTCCAAAACAAACTTAGTTTTGGCTGAATTTTGTTTGAAATTATGTCACATCAATTCGTTCTTCGATTTTTGTTTGAAAGGGGCTTAACGCACTACACTGTAAAAAACAGTTTGTTGAGTCAACTTAAAATAATTTGTTACCTGGCTGCCTTAAAATTTTAAGTTCAGTCAACTCATAAACAGTTTATTCAACTTGAAATGTTAAGTTATACTAAGTGACAGCTTGGATATTTGAGTTGATTCAACTTAAAATTTTAAGGCATTTGGGTTACTTATCCTCACAAATGTCTAAGTTGTTACTTAGTACAACTAACCATTTGAGTTGACTGAACTTAACATTTTAAGGTAGCAGGGTAACAAATTATCTTAAGATGCCTCAGCAAATGTGTTTTTTGTTTTTTACAGTGTATTTGCTGTTTCTATGTCAATTTTTCAAGACATGCTTTTTTACGTAAACAATGTTGCACTAGAACAGGGATAGACCAATTATTTGTTTGTAAACATTCGGGATGCACTTTTTTGCAGAAAACCTGGAAGAGATAGCCTTTACGGCTAGAGAATTACACAGATGCGGTACAAAATAGTAAGATTAAAAAATATTATAGATTATATTGATTACATGTCATTTTCAAAATCTCTGTAATATTACAAGAGCTTGTCACCCAGTGATAAACACTGTTATGCAATAAAACTGAGGTTAGATAGTGGGATAGTCTTACAGATCTGAAACAATGATGAAGTTTTTTGTAGGCGGAGCCTATCTGGTGGCAGAAAATGACCGTTTTTAAGAAGTCTATGGAGCCATGTAATATAAGAATAAAAAAGATACATTTGATTTTATATTTTAATATTCTGACTTGTGAGATTATATCTCACAGTTATAATAAGGAAAAAACAACTCGTCATTCTCTCTTTTCCCCTCAGCTCAGAATAGGAGTTTATATCCCACACTTCTGGCTTTTTTCCCTCAGAACTGACAAGCTCACTATTTTTGAGTTAAATCGAGTAATAAAGTCCGAATTAGGAGATATAAACGTGCATTTGCAAGAAGAAAAAGTCAGAATTGCGAGATCAAATAAATATATGTTATGTAAAAATGTTAATAGTAATAGGTTTAAATAATATTTCATGCTATAAGTGTAGGGCTAATACAATACGTCCCCTATGAACAGCATATGTGAATATTATGTAGACCTATTGTTTAAATCCAATTTATGTTTAAAAAGTAGAGTAATCATAGCAGTTTTAATCCATAGTATGTATATTTAAATATCTGCGTTTAGTTTTAAACGGCATCTTTGACGACAGTATTCTATAAAAATTATTTGCATTCCGATTTTGACATCAAAAGGCACAAAAATATTTTTTTTTCTCTTATTCCATGGATTTTACCCGATTACCTCCACTTGTTACCAGTTTTCTGCAACCACTATGCGCGCGCAGCTGCAGGTGACGTAACTGACATCTACTCCAAATTGGTCTATAGGCAACGTCGGTCTTGGAGTGCCGATGACCTGCAGAGTTTAGATCTTCAGAATTACTAGGGCTACAGGCAGGTGAGGGTTTTTTTCAGGGTTGGCGCTAAACT
>JAHKKF010495702.1:0-20925 GCA_019740295.1 Labeo calbasu | reverse complement strand
CATTTCTCTCAGAGATGTTCTAATTCTTATGTGTCTACAATCTCCCAGCAGTGTCAACCATAATCCAAAGAATAAATGGTGCTGTTCATGTCCTGTGGTAGATGCTGCAGAAAACTTGTGTGCACAAGCATCACAGCGTCCCATTATCCTCAGTGTTCGCCACTGTGAACACTTTCTGGTGACATATGTTTACTGTCACATCCTGAACACTTGGGTCAGCTGCCTCTCTACTCTTCTCATCACAAACTCTGACAGCCTAACAAAGCAGTCATTAGACAGCCTCTCAGACACGACTAGCACTCCCCCTTTGCTATAGGGAAAACTAGCATAATAAAATAAGAAGTAGAGAGGAGTTAGCATCCGCCCAAAACAAACACACACGAAACAAACCTCACTCATCTCTTTCAGATTTTCTTTGCTTTGCTCCCTCCCTTGATTCTTGGTCTGCATATTTATAATTTAGCATTATGACATTTTCATTTGTGCAGCTTGAAAATAGCACTGTCAGTGGTATAAATATGGAGTACCACTCCTGTGAGAAAAGCCTTTATACTTTAGTAGGTTAAAACTAATACAAACAAAACTGGAATTATTAATTATGAAAAAGGAGAGACAGAAAGAAAGACAGAGAGAAAGGCAAAATCCCCACATTTCAATATCATTTGCATTTCGATTTCGAGTCGGATTTTCAACAACTTGACTGTTTTCCCCCCTCTTGCGTTCTCTCTAATATCTTGCAGGATCAAAGGCTTTCATTAGGTTTAACTCCTCCAAGCATTGTTTGCCTCCCAGGACTACAACAAAGTTCCCTCAGTGTGCCAGATTCAGAAGAATAAAGAATTAGTTATTCCTGGACTAATTTGACATCGAACAGTAGAGAGGAAGATAAAAGTGACAATGGTGACCGGGGAAGATTGGCCATATGTTTCCACAGGCACCCGGAGCAGTCAAGCTCACGCTCTCTCATCTAAAAAAAACACACTTTTCAGATGAGGAAAATGCCTAATAATAATAATAAAGAAGAAGAAGAAAGAAAGAAAGAAAGAAAGAAAGAAAGAAAGAAAGAAAGAAACAAACAAAGAAACAAACAAAGAAAGAAAGAAAGAAAGAAGAAAGAAGGAAAAAGATTTTACATGTTTTTAATGTTAATTTAAAAGTGTTAATTTAGTAGATATTATTTTAAAACATTCATGCAAATTTTAATACTTTAAAATTATACTGTTTTGTTTACTGCTTTCTGAAGACTGTCCAAAGTTGGAAATCATGGGAAATCATATGTATTGTTAAAAGCTAGTAATAATATAGCTATGGTAATAATAATTTAAAAAAAACTGTAGCAATGTCAAAGTTAAGATATTAATTTTATAGAAAGAAAGAAAGAAAAAGAAAGAAAGAAAGAAAGAAAGAAAGAAAGAAAGAAAGAAAGAAAGAAAGAAAGAAAGAAAGAAAGAAAAAGATTTTAATTTAAAAGATTTTACATTTTTTATGTTTCAGTGTTAATTTAGCAGATATTATTTAAAAATATTCATATTATTTAAATACATTAATCTTTAAAAATAATATAATCATACTGTTTTATTTACAGCTTTCTGGAGACTGTCTAAAGTTGAAAATCAGAAGTGTTAAAAGTGAATTTACTTTGAAATGTTTCTTTTCAGGTTTATACATGTATAACTACTCTGATAATGGAAAAAAGAAAAAAAATACACTGTTAACATAAATAATTTCCAAAAAATATGTATATTATTTGCATGGTTATTATAGTTGTTTTAGTTTACAAATAAATAAATAAATAGTATTATTTTATTTTATTTATAGTTGTTTTGTTTTGTTTTTTGTTTTCCTGGACATGTTAATCTTAATTCATTGATCTATGGCATTTTCAAGAATTTAATATTAATTAATAGTAGTAGTACTACTACTACTACGAATCATCATCATAATCATAGCAGTCATACAGTCATATTTTCAGTCAAAGGAGTACCTCGCGTTTGCATTTTATTTCCATCTTGTTTAATATTAAATTCCTGCCAACTCCCAGAGAGTAATGAATTAATATAAAAAAAAATAAATAAAAATGTTATTGCGACTTTTTATCTCACAATTCTGTCTTTTTTTTTCTCAGAATTTCATGATACAATCTAACAACTGCAAGATATCTTGCAATTCTGACTTTTTTCTCAGAATTGCGTGATATAAACAATTGCAGGTAGTAATGTCAGAATTGTGAGATAAAAACTCACAATTCTGACGTTTTAAAAAAATTTTTCTCACAATTGTTAGACATAAAAGTTATAAAATAAGAATTGCGAGATAAAAACACTCTTTTCAGATGAGAAAAATTGCAAATAATAATAATAACTATTATTATTTTTATTTATTTATTTGTAGTTGTTTTCCTGTACCTGTTAATCTTAATTCATTAATCTATGGCGTATTCAAGAATTTAATATTAACTACTACAAATCATCATAATCTTAGCAGTCATACAGTCATATTTTCAGTCAAAGAAATACCTCACCATTACATTTTATTTCCATCTTTTTTAATATTAAATTCCCGCCAACTCCCAGAGAGTAATGAATTAAGATATCTTATATGTCCAGGATATACTGTGGATATCTCTGTGGAATCGCACCTTTATTACAGCTGGCTGGATGAAATCTTCATTCGGCTCCCTTCATTCACTTAGCTGCCATTCTTACAGTCCTATAAAATAATTATATCCTAGAATTACAGGTTTTTAATCTAAGGCATAAGCAATTACTCATTGAGATATGCTGTCTTAATACGATCTGTCTGCTTTGAATAACTTGGTTTATGCATTTGATCCTGCTGATGTGTGTGTGTGTGTGTGTGTGTGCAGTAAGGCCACAGCTGAAAGAAGTAAGCACACGTTCACAGAGGTGTGTGTCCTGAGGACAGTTTTTAGGACCCAGGTCTCCTTTAAACTCTCCTCAGCTTTTACCTTCCTCTGAGCAAAACACATGCAAACACACACACACAGACTTGTGCGTGATCATAGGCCAAACCTCACCTCGACTGCAGTCAATCATAGCATTTCTGTAAAAAGAAGCATTTCATCTCAATCTGACTCTGAGAAGCGAAGTGTGCAGATTATTATTTTCTATACCTCGTAAGACGACTGATCATGGAGAAAAAGCTGAATGAGTTCAAATGAGCAGTCAGAGAAATAATTACCTGAATTCTCATAGCGTAATTTTCTGTAATCGTCAATAATACGAGATCTCAAGAGCCCTGTTGCTGGGCTAGACTAAATAATTGTGATTTGATTCAATGTCACTTCCTGTAGATATAGATCTTTCTCTTTAAGAGCCGAGTACCTGACAAAAAGCTTAAAGATTAATTTGCATAATGAAGTTTGACAGGAAAATGATTTAATTACAGAATTTTTGAACTGTTTCCCTCAATCTCCCTCGCTCTCATTCATAATCAGATTTATACACACACATACACAAACAATTAACAGATGGTATCACAGGCAAAATTGTAAATGTACTCCTGTTAACCTCTACCAGCCTTTCTGCTGTTCTAAAGCTGCCACTGTATATTTATATTTTTCCAATGTCATTTTTTTGATGCTGGATTTGTGCGTATGCAGGATCCAAAATTAACTCTCACTACCTCCAAATGCTAGAAAATTGGCTTGGGTAAGTAAATAAACACAGGAACTGCAACATTACATGGTTTAAACTGAACTGTGACAAAGATATTCTAAACCTTGCAGATGTAAGTTACGCAAGTTTCAAGTCAAGTTTAAAATCAGGAGAGATTTGTATTTTCTAACAATTTTAGACAATTTAATTTTTTTTTGTTTTTTTTTTACTAGTACTAGTACTTTAAGTGGATATATATATATATATATATATTTATTTATTTATTTATTTATGTATTTATTTATTATTATTATTATTTTGTTTTTGGTGAGTTTTCATGTATGCTTCCACCACTGAATATATATATGTTTTTGCCACTTTTAACTCACAATTCTGACTTTTCTCATAATTGCGTAATTGCAATTTATAAAGTCGGAATTGTAAGATATAATCTTGCAATTCTGACTTTTTTCGCAGAATTGCTTGACATGGCAATTGCAAGTTACAGTCAGAAATGCATGATATAAACTCGCAATTACAAGTTTATATTACTAGATTTTTTTTTCTCGCATATTTGAGTTAATATCTCGCAATTCTGACTTTTTTCGCACAATTCTGACTTTTTTTTAATCAGTTATGAGTTATAAAGTCCACTTTGAGTTTTTTATTCAGTTGTGAGTTATAAAGTCCACTTTTGAGAACGAAAAAAGGCCGATATTGCTTCAGAATTGTGAATTTATATTTCACAATTCTAACTTAATAACTCTTACTTGTGTGTTCTAAAATAAGAAAACAGGAAAAAAGTCGTAATCACGAAATATAAACTTTAAATTCTGAGAAAAAAGTCACAATTGTGTGATAAAAATTGCGAGTTGTAAAGCCAGATATAAACTCACAATTCTGACATTTTTTTCCCTCAGAATTGTGTGATATAAACAAACAATTGCGAGAAATAAAGTCAGAATTGCAAAATAAAAACGTGCAATTCTGATTTCTCAGAATTGTGAGTAATAAACTTGCATTTGCGAGTTGTAAAGTCAGATTTTGAGGGGGAACAAAGACCAATATATATACAGTTCTAACTTAACCCTTTAACTGTCACTCCCATTTTTGAACATAGACGTGAATTTTTTTATAATTTATGAACCAAAACATTTTGTAATATGATTTTGATGCATATTTTCCATGGTAATGCAATGTCTGATTTTAAAATGGTTTTCAAAGGATGAATTTGAGATTAAAGTTTTCAGTTGGTATATAATTTCTTATAATTTCTAAAGTGTGATAGGGAAAAAGGCAACGAGGAAAGTCTTTGTGACAAAGGTCAGAACTCATGTTGTGATGTACATTTTAAAGGTGCACACTTGTCATAAACTAATTTATTACTACATAATTTGTAACACAAAACTTATCTAAAAAAGTCTTAGACCTTTTCAACAATATATAGTTTGTCATGATTATATTAGGATTTATTTGTAATATGATAAAGTAAACTGAGGGGATGGGTGACAGTAAAAAGGTTAATAACTCATAATTTGTGTTATAAAGTCAGAATTGCAAGATTTAAACTCACAATTCTGAGAAAAAAAAGTCATAACTGCGAGATATAAACTCGAGGGAAAAAATCAGAATTGCTAGTTTATTTCATTGCTAGTTTATATATATATATATATATATATATATATATATATATATATACAATTGTGAGATTGTATTTTTAATAAAAAGTTAACACTTCAATTTGCAAGTGTGACCAATAGTGAATTTTGAGCCCTATGTGTATATTGCTTGCATGGCACAAAGAGTGTAGACTGATAGGAAAGCAGATCAGAAGTGTTGGAGAAAAGAAACGGAGTGAGGAGGAAGTGGGGTGAGTGGAGGTGTGGAGGGGTGTAGAGGGGAGGGCACAAGGGCAGAGCAGTCATCAGATGAGGAAGATGACGGGCCGCATCCCCACGAGCTGCCAGATGGCACAGGATCAAAACCTCCAGAGGGGAGTAACAAACACAAATATTTGTATGCATGCTGCTCTGAAACACACACGCATGCATACGAGCCTACGAAAACACACACGTGTGCGCAGGCACAGACAAAAGCCACATTTCCCTTGTGCCTCGCAACAAAGCCGTCTATCTACCACAGTATCTTCAGTCGTCCGTTGTAGCCCAAAGCCGGGTTTTGTTTATCAATCTTACAGTCACATTTCCCTCTCCATCTGTATGTCACTTCTTTACGATGTTTAGCATAACCCCCCACGAACCCTTAATTCGTTTGCATAGATTGTGTGTAAAAAAAAGTCTCGAACATATAAAATGAGTTACTTTTATATCCTATACCGTGCACCTCTCAAGGCCGTATGAATCACTTTCGCAGTCGAAAGTATTACTCCGTTTCGCTCATTTGCATATTCAAAGTTCAGCTGGCGCGATTGGTCATTCCCACAGAGACCTGGTCAGACTGACGCTCCTGCCCCTGAACTTGGCTGCGCATAAGAATAACATCTATGAATATGAATCAAGTCGATTTTGTTTGTGTCTCATCGATGCAGACGACCCCGTGTCTTCAGGGGTGCAGCTTCGATGATTTCCTCTTTCCTGCAGAAACCTGTCCTGGGCCTGTGATAAGTTGGACAGAAATTCATGGGAGATTACCAGACGGGCCTGCCAAGCGCCGCGGCAGCACCCGTAATAGATACGCTTCGGCTCTAAATCCTAAAAGGCCCCGCTACATCTGTCAAGCACGCCCTGAGAAGCCTCCCCCAGTTCAGATGTTATCGCCACTACGCCTGCATCAAAAGATTTAGTGTCCACCCTGGAGGATGGTTATGTAGCACAGTTTGCAGGGCAACACAACAAGTCGGCCAGACCTGGGGGAGAGCTGGGAAGGAGGAGTAGAAAAAGAGGGTGGGTTGAAGAGGAAAGATAACCTGGAGATAGCGCACAAAAAGGGCTGCTGGAGGAAACAGGGAGACAGGATGAGAGGAAGAAACGGTGCCGGCATACGGTACGTACTCCCCCCTTGGCCCTCATCTGTCCAACTGCCTCCTTTTCTCCACCGCCACCAGGAGAGAGAGAAGCCGGGTCCACTAGACCAGCGAGAGACATAAAACAGCAGAATAGAGGTAGTGCGAGAGTGGAAGAGAGAGATAAGGAGAAGAAAAAGGGAGGAATAGAGACAGAGAGATAACAGAGTTTGCCTCTGTGTGAGTCTGTAAGTGCCAGATAGAGCGGGCGATAGCGTGTGTGTGTGTGTGTGAGAGAGAGAGAGAGAGAGATGGCAGCTCTCTTTCCCCCCTTTTCTTGGACTCCAGCTCGACTTTAATCTGTAGCCTTACCAGATCATTACAGGGCTACTAGGCCTCTGGGAGCTCGGGGAAAAAACTGACACGAGCTGTCTTCTCCTCTCCCCAGCACTGCTTCATCTGGGCTCTATTAAAAAATTTAAAGAGCCTCCAGCAGGTTCTTAGCCCTGAAAATGGACAGTATCCAAGGAAGAGCGCGAGAGGGAGCTGAGCCGGGGGGCTCGAGAGTCAGGCTGGGGCCTGAGCGAGCGCGAGCCCAGACAGCTGCACCCGGACCGGGGGAAGGCCCGGCGCGGCTCCCGCTCGGCCCGTCTGCTCCGCGCCGCCGTAAGAAAACATGATTATATTATTATTTCAGGGCCTGCTCCTCGGCGCGCGGACGGAGGCGAAGGGGAGGGGGGTTGAACGGCGAGGCATTTAGGGGATTAGGATACGCACCATCCCCACGGGTCAGCTGCTAATCAGAACCCTCACGAGATTTCACCAAGATTTTCTCCTTATGAATAATTTCACCAAAGGCAGAGAAAACGGGCACATTATTTAGAGAGGGAGAGAGTCTTTTGATGTATTTTTCCCTGAATAAGCACGGGTACTCGAGGATTTCTAGCCCTTCAGAGCAACAGGGACCGGCTTATTAAATGCTCCTGCCGCAATGCCTGCGAGCTAGCCGAGATTAATATCAGCGTAACCTGTTACTTAATTCATTATGGGGATACAGGCTAATTTGATTTGATATTATTTTAATAAAGTTCTGTGATATATAAGATTGTTTCAGGCTATCAAAATAATTTTCCAGTTATTACAGTTATTCAACCAAGTCCTTTGATAGCAGCAGTTGGTCCTGGCCTGTCCTGAATACATTAAGCCTTGAATGATTCATCGCTGCTCAGAAATGTTAAGCTGGAGGAGCGATGTGTTGATGTGCTGATGTTTTCCGCCGCTCTTTATGGGGGAGAAACGAAAAAGAAGCATAGGGTGTAGTAGAGAGAGCGAAGGAATAAAGAGTTGTACGTGTCATCAACGTGTCTCATTTTTAAAGGCTAATCTCTCGTACGACGCGGCGCTCTGGATGCCTGAAAAAAAAGCAACGGTTCTTTTTTCCCCTCTTTTATACATTTGGAGTGCCATCGTTCATTAAAGGTCTCTGTCGTGTATCGCTATAGCCGTGGCGCTAAGACCGGATGAGCCGCGACCAACACGTGCTGTAGAAAATGTGTCTCCTCTGTGCGGGGGGCTTGTAAATCGATGCCATATAATCGCTCGGTCTGCAACGCTATATGTTAATTCAGCCAGTCATGCTGACTGGAGGCTTTTAAAATATGAAATGCTTGGTATGCTATTAAGAGTTCCATTAAAACGTGTGTGTGGAGTGGTCGGCCTCACACAATACTTCTCAGTAGCACTGGATTTTACAGTGTCTGTGTCAGTTACATAATATAATTACGATGCTAATAATAATGAACACATTATGTTATAATAATAAGAAGAAGAAAAAAAAGAATCAGCACTTATTTTAATTATAATAGTTATGTTCAATCAAATGTTATTCTGACAGCAAATTTTGATTTAGTTATAGTCATTTGACTAAAATGTCTTAAAATGTTTTAGTCATCTGAATTATTTTAGTTTCAGTCGACTAAATCAACAGTATATTTAGTCGGCTAAAATCTAATGGGTTTAGTTAATGTAATGCATTTATTAAGCATTTCTATAAAATTGCCATAGGTTTGTTTAGGTTTGATATTAAGGTTTGACACGCAACATGCCTTTATATTAAAATTAAATGAAACCACTTCTCATAAAGAAACAAGAACATGGTCTTCTTTTCAATGAAATGCCAATGATTATAAAGGCTAATTATGCATTCTTTATAACAACTTGTTTACCACATTCTTCATTCTTTCAAGCAGACATATTGTTTATATAAGTAAATTTCGATTAATCTTTATTAGGGCTACTAAAGTGATTCAGTCAAGAGCAGTGAGTGATTTTCTGTCTTTCTTTTAACATCAATGCCACATGTTAATCAATTTCTTGATTAACATCAATGCCACAGACAATAGCAACTAAATTAGGCTGCTGTCCCTTTAAAACCAAACGCACGGATGCAATGTACTGACACACATCTGATATTCTCCCAACTGTTTACGTTCACCTAAAACGTAACCAAGTTTGTTTATGTGAATATTCCTTAAAAACTTAAAAATTTGACATGATTTTGTGTGTATTTCTCCGTTCATGCGACGCGAAAGAGTACTCGTGTGCTGTATGAGAGGCGCTGCTTCGGTGTCTGCACTCAGAAAACCGGACCGAATTGAGTTCTCTTTTGCATTGTCATATTTATCCATATGTCTGCTCCTCTCTTACTCCCAGATATTGACATTTATGAACGTTTTATGAGACGTGCTGAAAATGTATGCCAGCTTATGTCCCGCCGGATATCTCAATAGGCTATGATACAGTTCAAATGTGCGCATCTAACCTTGTAACCACGCAGCAGATTCATTCTGAATGAATCTCTTCCCAAATCGTCCCTCCCTAACATTTTCATCTCGTTTTTATTTGTTGATGAAAATGTCAATAGATTTTCGTCATAGTTTTTGTCACTCAAAAGGAGTTTTTGTTTCACTATCATCTCGTTTTTGTCTGTGAAAAAATGTCGTTGACGAACATATATTAGCCATTTATGAATTAGCATAATTGCTCAACAGTTTTTCATCATTTCGATTTTTTTTTCCTCATGCTTGCTTGTATCTCAGATAAAAATGAGTGTTGTATGTTTGTGTTGAGTGTGTTGGGGTGCAGGGTTGAAGGATCAGAGCCACCAAGCCCTTAAAGCTCTCCGTCTGGTAAAAGAGAGACAGAGAGGAAATGGCTGCTATTAAAGAGTCTGCAAGGGTCTGCTCTCAGTAAAACAACACTCACATTGTCTGACCCTGTCTGTGATCTCGCAGACCTTACCTTAGTTTTTTGCACACAGACTACCCACATAACCTGCCAGCATAGCTAAGCGCTCCATTCAGACTGAAACCAGCTGAAATTGGTCTGTAAGTACCAAAGAAAGAGAAAATATCTCTACATTTTTCATTTGAAATTCTTGTACTTTTATCTTGTGGCTTATGTTTGTTTTTAGAATTCACGTGACACACAGTTTCATTTTTGAGTCAAAGGTCAACCATTAACAGTAACATTTTTTGCGTCTGTGGTCAAATCAGAACAAATTTGATCTTAAGTGTGTGAAATGGGTTTTGCATATTTATAGTTGATTGCAGTTGCAGCTTTTGCTGAAATATTCCATGTACTATTGTTATATGTGGTTGTATTAAGTTGTTTGATACTCTCTATATTTCCAAAGTGACTTTGAAGCTTGACCACAGTAAAGCTACAATGACTAGTGCTAAACTATTAAAATGAATGAAACTGGTAATATAAAACAATAACAAACAATAAATTTTAATAATTTCTTGTTTCTTTCTGAGTCCATCTAAATTAAAAGAGCATCAGAAATCTCTGAAGAAATTCCACTGAACAAGATGTTAATTCACTTTTAAACTCTCTTCTACCATGGCAACTGATTTAAGAGAAAAGGAAAAATTATCAAACTGACCAAATACGATTTAAGAAGAAATGCTTCCAAAGAAAAGCATTCCTCTGCAAAGAACAATAAAATATATAGTTATTTTCCTAAGTCATTCTTTGAGAGAAGAATTTTCCATGGCAAGCGTCATTGATGTTGCGGTTGATTTTCTCTTTCTTTTTTTGGATCAGGTCCAAAGTGTTACTAACCGCAGAGCCATTCGTCAATGGGAAACTTTGTTTGTTCACCTCCCTCATGGATTACTCCATTGAGTAAAGTCCTCACCTGGGCCTGCTTTAATGGGCAAGGAGATCACCTGAAGCTCCCGCTGAGGGGCTGTCTGTCATGGCACACGCCTGACTTCTGTAGTATTTGCAGATTTATTTCAAGAATAGTGCTTGCGCTTTGTTTTTTCTTCTCTTCGGTCACAGGTTTAGCAGTAAGAAAGAATTTCATTACAGAAATTACAGTGTGCTCAAGCAAACAACAGATAAACGAAAGGTCAGGAAAAGTGCAATAATAAATGCTTTTCCAAATGTGACTAAATTTGTTACAAAACAAGTGAAAGAGGACAAGAAAGCTGTGCAGTCCTCAAAAAGAAAGATGCAAAGTGCCCCTAATGCAACCTGGTACGGCAATGTGTCATTCCTCTCTCCTCTGTGCATGCGGTGGCAGGTGATAAAGCACTTTTACAAGCTGCAGTAAAGTGCCACTTGTATGCTACCGGATAGGGGAAGATGGTGGCGTCTTTTATGTACTATTATAATATTATTTTTGGTTTTGCATCCATATTTATTGCGTCTCAGTGTCCTTCACCCAAGGCGCTGCAGTTATTGCGTGCAGGGATTGCATTGTAAAAACCTGACGCAGGCACACCGTTGGGACGGGGGGACATCGACTGTCACCGCACACGCTGCCACATAGGTTTGTGTGCTTACCGCATCATATAATTGGCCCCCTGTGAGAGACCCCGCTATAATAAGAGAGGAAAGAAGGTTACAGTAGCACTGATGGGCACTGGCGCTGACCTCACTAGAACGGGCCAAGCAAAAAAAAAAAACCTGAGTAGTGCTTTTATTCTTTAATACGGTTGCTCAATATTCTATGAACTGCTTATTCAAAAATGTGTTTTAACTCCAAAATCATTTTGCTGGGAGTGATAGTGGAGTAATAAAGAAGTTATTGACTAAATGATATCGATTGTCTAGTCCCCGGGCACAGAGTGCTGACCTTGGAATCACTCCATGCCTTCTTCCTCTATGGCTTTCTGCACACTGGCCACTCAATAATATATTATTTTATACATTTAAGCAGAACAACAAATAGCTGCACGGTGCAAGGTGAGGAATTGCTGGTAAATTTTTTATGGCTATTTGCCTGTAGGAATTTGGCAGCTCTGTGTGACGGGTGATTAAAATCGGTGTTCAGTCAAGACTTGATTAGGGGTTGCCATTCAACTGCAAGAAGAGGGAAAAAACAAAAAAGGAAATGAAAAGGAAAACAAGAGGAGGAAAGGCGCAGTGTTTTTCTTCGACTAAATCAGATAATGACCTTGAAGACTGGGCGGCGGGAACGGTAGCGTTAACTACTTTCAAGCTAAAGCCTGATTTATTCGCAAGGTTACCAGCAGAAACAATGGCCATTGATTTGGCCGGGGTAATTGCTGTGCGGAGACGCAACTGGCAGGACCTTTGTCCTGGGGGTGGAGACGGTTGTTGGGGGGAGTGCTAAAAGGCTTAATAAACCAGCTTTCACCTCTTCAAAAAAGAAGATATGCAAACCTACGGACATAAGTATATTTATATGCACATTTCTGTAATATCTGAATGAGAGAAAATATGGCTTTGTCCAGATCTTTTAGTCCGACGTTGCAAAAACCAGACTGATATGATTTCACCTTTTTATGTAAAAAATGATTGCTTTAGTTCGACTGAAATGTAGCTTTTAAGGCACATCTTTTAAGCACACACCTACTTATATTATGTAATAAAAGTCATATGGCTCAAGAGGAACAGGAAGATTTGCTGGGATTTACTTCAGGTACAGGGCTGGTGTCGTCCACCCTCATTTGCATGTTGAGATGATGGTGTTTGAGGAAAGCGGTGGTTATGCTGTGATAATCATTCAGTTCCAACTTAAACAGTAACATGACAGATATTTAAACAGAAGGGATTTCGTACATTTTTAATCCTGAGCATCTTATGAATTTATACAGGTCAAGAAATAATATTTTGCATTCTGAATTAATAACTGGCAAGGGAATATTCAGCTGAAAAATAGTGTGAATTTACAGGGTTGAGCACCAAATAGTTAGATGAGCCCAGATGTATTGAAGCCATTTTCAATTTACAATCTTTCTTTAATTTACAATATGTTCTTTATAGAATTACAATAAAAACATTAAAGAAACAGTTACATTTCTGTTATCACTTACTAAACCGTATCATACTGATCCTGTACGACTTACTTTCTTCATTTTTTTGTGCATTTTACAGTTTTTCTGTCTCAGAAACATCTGTGTTCCACAAAAAGAAAAAAGAAAGTCACATTTGGAACGACATACTGTATGGGTGAGTAAATGTTAACATAACATTATATTTTGGGTGAACTACCCTTCCGAAAAAAGAAGTTTATTCAAGTGTGCTATTAGTATACTTCTTTTAAGCTATACTTAAAATGACGTATATTTGACTTATACTTAGAAAAAGTCTAAATGTATTTGAGCACTATTGTTCTCCGAGAATCCATGTTTTCATTTTTATATGGTAGGGGGGCGCTATTACACATCTTCTGCACAGAATTTCCAAAACACAAGCGAAGAAGAAACCGAAACAACAGATGCTTCCACTCGTTTTACACAATCATCAGTCATAAAACAGCATCCAAACCGTAACGTTACGGAATAAAATGTGACCCATGAAGAGGTAATAATGACTGTCAAGCTATGGGGTTTTGATTGATTCCATCTACATTTTGATTATCACTCTGAATCAACTTCATAGTCTTTTTTTTCTTCTTTTTGCTCAAAATGTTATTTATTTCTTTTTTATTATTATTTTTGAAACTCACCCAAGTGTTTATAAAAAAGAATGCATGAAGCTAGAATAAATTGTTCTTTATTTTGATGTTTTGCATGTTCATATAACAAATTAATACCTAATAGGGACATAGTAGTATACTTAAACTATGAGGTAAAGTTCACTTAAAGAAAACTTTCGAGTATACTTCCACTATAAAACTACTAAACTAGTAGTTTACTTAAAAGTGTACTAAAACGCTAGAAGTATTTAATTAGTAAACTATCAGTATACCAATAAGTTCACTTTTAGTATAGTTGCAGTACAAACTAAAACATAGATATAAACTAGTTGTGTACTCAAAGTTTACTACTGGTATACTTAAAGTATACTTAAATGTATACTTTTATATACTAGAAAGTGGGCCAATTTAGTCCCAATGAGTATTGAAACAGTACACTTACAAGTATACTACTAGTACACTGACATTTGTATACTTACTACATAAAATATACTTAATAATATACTTATTAGTAGTATACTTAATGAAAGAAACTTGAAGTATACTTCTTTTTGGTATGGGTATCCCTTTAACATATATCCCGAGACTGAATTCAAACCTTTTTTTTTATTATTGTTGGTTGTCTTTTGTTTATTTAATGAGGAGGTTATGTGATTGTCCTGCATCAGCTGATGCAAATGATGCTAGTAATGTGCGCCATTTGGATGAACTCTCCCTAACGTCATTCACGTCATGGCCTGGGGCTTGATGTGGTTCGTCCTCTATCTTTTTCTCTCTCCCACCGGGTCAGTCTGTGTCCGGAGCACCTTTCTTCTTTCTCTGGCCTACATTCTGTTCTCCCAGCCCAGCAGCTGGCAAACCGAGCGCACGGTCCCTGGCAGGGAAGAGCTCCTCATTTGAATCAATTATACATACCCTTCTCCTGGAGTCAGCCTGCATTTTTCATGCGCACAGAGGATATTTTATGAGTTAATGTGTCCAGTTGACATGTTGCTGAAAGCTGTGGCCTGTCCCCTTCGTTGCCTCCCGATTTGGCTCTGAAGTCAACACGCAAACACTCTTGCGCCCTGGGCGGCACAGCACACATACAAGTAAACACACACACACAGAGAGAGAGACCTTAGCTTATCTTCTGCCTTAAAGCCGGAGTATGTCTGTGAAAAGCATCACATGCAACACAGCTAAAAGCAGGTATACCCTCTATGTGTATCATACATCCAGTGGATCAAATCTGTTGTTTGCTATGTCAACGCCCTTGTTTTAACTGAAAGAGAATAACTTACTCAGCTTTTGCAGCATTAAAGTGTTTCTCTTTTCTCTTGTTCTCTTTCCTTTGACTGTGTTTGGGTCTGATGCCGCTAGCTGTTGTTCCACCGTTTTTCTCATACTCGTTTTATCGCTCACTCTCTTTCTCTCTCACGCACTTTCTCTCTTTTTCTCTATGTAATATGGTAGGTTTTTCTCAAAAGTGGTTTAAATCTTGCTTCAGAAAAATCACCAAATATTTACAATATCATTGCAGTTTTTCATTACTTGCTATTCTAATCATTTTAATAATGTTCTATTATATTTTTAAAAAAATTATTAAATTGATCGTAGCAGGTGAGGATTTTACTTGTCTACACTGGAGGAATAAAAAACGTTTTGTTGTTCAGTCCTATTCACTCTTTTCCCAGCATGCACTTGGGCATGAATAATTAATACGGTAGCATTGTTTGACCGTTTGCCTGTTTTATTTACACTGTTCTTGTTGATTTGGTTGTCACACTCAGTAACTTGTTGTCTTGTGTTGTCAGGATGAGTTTGTTCCTCTTAATGATTAGTTAGTTTTTTGTTACTCTTGACATGTTTGTGTACCAAGTGGAGTCTGTGTATGCATGTTTGAAAAATTAGTAATTACTTTATTATTATTTTTTTTAATGCACTAAACAGTTATAAGCTCTTTTTATAAACATTGTCTTAAAGTTACATTCTTGAAAATTATTTATTGGCATCAAAGGTCCCACGAAGAATCTTAAACATCCATGGAACCTTTCAAAAGCAGAAAAGGTTCTTTAGATTTTTCTTCAAAGTGGTTCTTTTAAGAACTGTTCACTGAAAGGTTCTTTGGGAAACCAAAAATGGTTCATCTATGGCATCACCGCAAAAACACCACTTCGGAGCCTTTATTTTTTAGAGGGTACTTCCTAATTAATTGTTATATTAATGACAGATTTTAGGTTGTGGCACCTTGCCAATTTTTAAGCTACTTAAAAAACACATTCAAACTGTTGCCTTCATGTTTTCATCTTGTACAAATGTCCTTTTTTCAATTTGAAAAGTATGTTAATAAGCATTATTATTTCAAAGATTTTGTTGGTTAGATCTATGAGTTTGTCTTCTCTGGGTGTTGCAAAAATAAACAAATAAACAAAATGAATGCGTTAAACGCCTCTCCGCATTCATCCGTCTTTCTCACCCTTGCACCAGCTTGTTCAGGAGGTGTTGCCAGCATCTGCCATTTTTGCATAATGCGCAAGGTGTTTGGAAAGGGGTCTGTTCTTGGATGGTACAAATTGCTTTTTTGACCTAGTAATTAACTTGGGAAGACGCAAGGAAGAGCTCAGTGATGAAGCTTTGTGGCCAGATTTTAACATGGCTGCATAAATTATCATTTATAAAACCATAATGCCCTGTTGCAGTGTCCTGAACCCATCAGAAGACACAGGCGTATAATGGATGGGGTGTGTGCAGTCTTGCTGCACATCTGTAGATTAAGCAGGCAGCGTCCTGCATGCATACCTTCTTTTCATGAAACAGGTTAATCTTGATGCATCACCAGAGACATTCTTACGCATGACCTCACAGCAAACACACGCACACACAGAAAGAACACAGAGTATGTACGCGTCAAGAGGTGAAACATGCTCTGGATATGGCTGATTTGACACTGGAAACATTCCAGATTGTCTTTGGAACAGCTGTCATTAGAGAAATGTAAAAACAGGAATGCAGTTAGAAGTGTCAGATCAATGATTCATCCCCGTCCATTACCGTGTTCCTCAGTGCACGGAGATACGGCTACATGCTGCCCGCCCCATCTGCATGCTCAACCCACTACACTGGAACACACCTGACGCCCACAACAGAGTAAAAAAATAGTTCACCCAAAACTAGCCTTTTCGTATTAAGAAAAATTGCGTGCGAGGCACCATAATGTCATATATAAAACAAATTCAAGTGAGCTTTAGTCATAGCAAATATGCAATGATTACAATCCTTACTTTGAAATTCTAAGATTATTTTAAATAACAACAACAACAACTTGGTCAGTTATGAATGAACTTACATTTTATGTACTTTAAAGGCAGCATTAGTCCCACTACAGAACTACTAACTGTAAGATTCCAAAGCAATTCAAAGTTCTGCCATGAAATTCTAAATGGCGCAGGCCAGTAGTTTCTAACTCAATCTGACATAATGACATCATTCTTCACATGGTGCAGCTGATTGGTTTCTTCTCATATCAACAGCCAATGAGCTTGCTGTTCAACATTCAAATACTCGGCTAGTGCTTGCTGTCAGAGTTGCAGCACACTTCAGAAACCCTCCACCTTCCCCAGCTCCTCCTGTATAGATCTGCTACAGGGTCATTTCATTTGTTATAAATGGGGTATTTCAAATATGTGACTCTGGGACACACAACCAGTCATAAGGGTCATTTTATTAAATTGAGATTTATATATCATCCAAATATATAAAAGCTGAATAAATAAGCTTTCCATTGTTAGGATAGGACAATATTTGGCCGAGGTACAACCATTTGAAAATCTGGAATCTGAGGGTGCAGAAAAATCAATATATTGAGAAAAATCACCTTTAAAGCTGTCCAAATGACAATTTCCTTTTTATGGTAGGAAATTTACAAAATATCTTCATGGAACATGATCTTTACTTAATATCCTAATGCTGCTTATGACTGGTTTTGTGGTCCAGGGTCACATATGTTGCATACTGACTGCAGGTGACTGCAGGTTTGAGCCAAATTACTTAAATATTTTTTGGTGTAATAGTGCATATTGTGTGTATACATGTTAGCATTTTTTGAGTCGTTTAGTCACATAAGTGTAAACTTTCTTTTTGCTTAAATAGTGTTGGATTGCCAGGCTTGTTTCATATTGCTACATACTGTTTCATACACTCTGAATGTTGCTAATAATAGTGACATTGATTAAAACTCAATTAGTATGAGATATTATAGTCGTAATACGTTAATTAATAACTTTATGGCTAACTGTACATGAAGATGGTCAAATGAAACATTTTTACTTCCCTTAGTGTCCATTAGTTAGTCTTTCTTAGTAAATTTACTTAGTCTTAAAGGTTAACATACATAAGCACTACCTAATTAGCCTACTAGCTTAGTGTATGCTGATTATTCTCTTTACTACGCTAAGAAAAGCGAAGGCAGATAGTAAGAATGTAAGTGAATAATAATGACTAATGTTTTATTCTGTTCCTCACAAAGTTAGTGTATGGCTTCAGAAGACTTAAGAGCATGAAACATAACACAATTTATGATGCTTTATTATGCATTTACATACTTTTGAAGCTTTAAAATCAATTGCATGGAAAGAGTTCCCAGTATATTATATTTAAACTTTGTGTGTGTGTGTGTGTTTCATAGAAGAAAGAACGTCATACTAGTTTGGAACGACATGAGGTTTTTTTTGTAAATTACATAAAAAGTGTTGACTTAAGTGCTAACAGCTTAAGCATTTAAAATGTGTTGTACAACAGCAGCTAATAATGTTGAAAACAACTACTCCTCACCGATAGGCAGAAGGCGGCAGCCCCTCACGTTTTCTCCTCTCTGGCCTTCACTCCCATGTGAACGTGGTATCTTCAATCCATCCGGGGGCGGAGAGAATACGCGTACGCTAGTAGCATGTGCCAACAGTGCCGCACATCTGAGAACTTTTAATTTCGCCTTTATTGTATGGATGATCCTGCATACAAGGAGCAAACAAGGCCATAATGGAGCGGCCAGCACCTCGTTGTCTGCCTAAAACCAGAGAAAAAAAAAACACTGTGAAATCTTCAAAAGGAGAAGGGGTTGATGAGCTCCCTAAAGAGGGCTAGGACTTGTGCTTTAAAAGAAAAAGATTTCGCCAGTGTGTGCAATTTTAATTGCGCTCCTATTGCTTGCCCCCAGCCCCCTTCTTTCTCCCACTCTCTCTCTCTCTTTCTCTCATTCCCTCGCTCTATCTGTCTGGCCTTCAAAGGGAGTCTCATTCACTCTATTTTAATTTCATAAAGTAACCCTGAGGACAAAAGCAGAGCCACTCATGTGCAAAACTTCTTTATTTCAGAATGACATTACAGTGTTATTGTGGAGTGTGACACCATGGAGAGCCACAGAGTCACTGAGAGACGACTTTGGCTTCTCCCTGTGTGTACAGTGCCCATCTACCTGCTGATAAATTCATAATGTACTCTGTAGTAAACGCTCAGATAAGGTAATGAAAATTAGTCAGACCTTATCCTTATTTTTTCCACTATCACCTCTTTACAAAAGCAGTGACGGCGGTCTTGGTGCTTCGTCAGGCCTTTGGCTTGCACTCCCGAATGCTTTTGAACAACATCAGGCTGGGTGCCAAAGCAGTGACCACAATTTTTGAAGAAAATGCTCTGGTTTCTGCAAGAATCAACTTGCCTGTCTCTTTGTTTGGAATTCCCCATCCTGTTTCCTCTCTGAGGCTCCTGATGGGCTGGATGCCTTTTGCCAGCCTGCGTGTCTGTGTGAGAGCCGTGTAAGATGAGCGTGTCTCTGTGCTGTCCACCTTGCCCCACAGCGATGAGTTCTTTCTGACTGTAATTTTCTGGCTTTGTTCTGGCTCTCCTTTTTGTTGTGCGTCTGTAAAAGGGTATAAATGTAGAACAGCTAAAGAGGTCAAACCTGCAGTGAAAAGTGCACCAAAGGGAAACTTAAACCTGACCACAGAACCAAGATCTTTCCACTTTTTAAAATGGACTCGGCAGGATTCTAAATGGGTTTGACATTAATGATATATCGAACCAAAGCTGACGACCTCATGTTGATTTGATAATGACCAGTGAATTATATTTAGTTGATGCAGTTTATCTTTATACAATTATATTTTGGATAAAAGAACCTGATGATTTTTCCCCCCCATAGAAAATCAGAACATACTTTAGTTTAAAACAATAACTGTTTTAATTTGTTTGTTGGACTGTGTTACAATGGTAGTATTTTTCAAAATGCTAATTATTATAACATTATATTACATATTGTAAAAATGCAATTACAAAGTATTAATTACAAATGAGTGCATTTACATTTACAGTTTAATCTAACACAATTATGCTTTCCAATGTGGTCAAAGTTTATGAAAATGCCTTTAACTTTGTTTATTTGTCAGGGAAGTTCTTAGTGTTTAGGCAAAATGCCGTTGATTTTTTTGACCTTGATATTGCACCATATTCTGCTGGCTTACTTATTTTTTTAATGACAGTTTTCTTTAATTGTTAGGGTTTCATTATAAGCTGAATCATTTATAATAATTAGTAAAGTAGCAGTTCTATTATATTATACTATGGGGCCGTTGATTTTTTAAATCTGATTGGCTGACAAACGTTCTGAAAATTATTTTAGGGAAACGCACGGCGAACTTGGCTCCAGGCAGCTACTGACCGCATTACACGATTCTTCGCCACATGATTTTTTAGTTATTTTAAAAGGTCCTTGTGGTGTAAAACAGCAAAATATCCAAAACCAACAACGATACTGGCCAAACAAATATATATAATAAATAACGGGATAAAAACGACACATTACTTCCATGTTTTTGCCACAAAATTACGTTTTATTATGTATGGAAAGCACATAGCCTATTCTATTTCTCCTACTCTCTCTCCCTTACAGAGGCACACACATACAGTTTGCACAAACGTTAACATACCAGCTAATGTCGTTAGAAAATCTATATGACATTTCTCACAAGCGAGGTTCCTTAAGAAAATGAACTTGAAGTTTCACTATTAGAGACGCACAGACTTTGGCGAATATTCGCGCCGCGTTAACCAATCAGGAGCTTGCTCTAGTAGTGACGTGATTACGACGTAGAGAGCGGAGGCAGAAATCCGAAACAACAATGGCGGACAAAATCATCGTCGCTGTATGTGGATACCTGGAGCTGTACAATACATCTTCGTACTTTTATAGAAACAGGAATAAAAAGAATCTTGCGTGGAAGAAAGTGAGTGAGGAGGTCGGAAAATCTGGTAAGTTGTAAAAAAAAACGCTCTTAACTCAATTTGAGCTATATACATATTGATGGACTGATCTGATGGACCCAGACACGGCGCCGAACGAGTCTACGCCGTTTTTC
>JAHKKF010495689.1:0-20699 GCA_019740295.1 Labeo calbasu | reverse complement strand
AAAAAATTATCTGACCAATTATACAAAGCACATGATTTCCTGGCAGCATAATGCTTTTAGTGTAATCTAATACAGAGCAGCGGTCAGATACACAGGTTAACATGTTCAAAGAAAGGAAAGCTTTATACAGATCAAAGTCAGGTCAAAGGATTGAATTCCCATGATACTGTTTGCAGGACCTAAACTGAGAAACACTTAAAGCAAACAAAGTTTGCACTATGCCTATATTCAAAGGAGTAAAAGAGTAATATGTGGGTTTGACAAAAACAAATGTAATCAAATAACTTTAAAATAACTTTTACGGACAAGAGCTGTAATGCATAACTCAGACACACTACAATTTGAATGTTACCACACATTTGCGTTGCATGCAAATCTTTTTCTCCCCCCCCCNCAACCCCCCATCTATGACAAGGAAAAACCCATTACTCGAAAAGAAACGGTCATTTATAAGTAGAAAACCCATGAAATTTGCATATAACAAATATTTCCATGGTGTAAAAAACATCTAAACATTTTAACCAGTGTAGCTCACATCACAACAAAAACACTTTATTTTGGTGGCCAGTTTACTGATACTGATTTTGCGGACCTGCAACAGAGTTCTGATGTTCCAGCAAACAGTTTTGACAACTGCACTTACAGTTTAGAGAATGTTAAGACTTTTGAAGAACGTGCCAAATCAACAGAGAAACTGTATGAGGTCTTTTTTTAAACTACTGCTAGCTGCAAATGAAAGCTAAAAATAAAATTGATGAAAACACGTGTTAGTTATTCTAATTAAGCACCTCACAAGTACATAAAAACTATTTTAACTATGTACACACTGTACTTCAAATACTGCCTAGCTTAATTACATTAGCAGTACAATCATGTGCATTGATCTAAACACAGCTGACCTTAAATGTCACTAAAACAATAATATTCAAAGCAATCTTCAATTACTGGACAAAGTCCTGCTGTTTGTAAGGCTTGGATGCAATATATCACTTCCGTACATATCCATCACATCGTAAATCAGGTTGGGTAGAAACAAAGCCCTACATTCACTCAAAATTGGACCTTGAAAAAATTTTGACTGTGATGTTCCTTTACGGGAAACAAATGACTGAACTTCTCATTTGAAATCATGCTGTAAACTACTCCACTTGCTATCATTTGTGACCCTGGACCACAAAACCAGTCATAAGGGTCAATTTTTTGAAATTGAGATATATACATAATCTGAAAGCTGAATAAATAAGCTTTCCATTGATGTATGGTTTGTTATGGACAATATTTGGCCGAGATATACGACAATTTGAAAATCTGGAATCAAAAAAAAAAGAGAAAAATCGCCTTTTAAGTTGTCCAAATGAAAGATTTTTGGCATACACGAAAAATCGATCATTTTGACCCATAAAATGTATTATTGGCTATTGCTACAAATATACCTGTGCTACTTATGACTGGTTTTGTGGTCCAGGGTCACAGTTACAGGTGATTTATGTTATGCATCACATTTTTAATCACAATTAAGTGAACAAAGGGATGAATCTGATATATTTCCAATACTTACATGATGTTAGAAGACAAAATATTTTACTTGTTCGCCTGCATGTTAAGTGACGTCAGACAGCCAAGAACACGTAATTCAATTTATTAAAATACTAACCTTAAATCTTTAAGTAAATATTTAAAGTCAAAGGATGTCAGCTGACGTAAGTTGAGGATCCCTGATCTAAGGTTTGTATTGTGCTATTTAAGCAGAAATCGTGAGGTTATTAAATTTTTGTTTTAATGAGCAGTCTAGTTTTTAGTATACAATTTTTATACATGAAATATATATCTGCCTTTATATTTTAGAAAGTGTTCCTCAGCACAAAGAGGAATCAAACCGTTTGAAACAGACCTTTGTTTGTCAACATTTCTCTCATGCTGAACATCCTGTTTATCTTGCCATTATGCAAATAGATTTATAGGCCTAAGTGATAAAATGCCTTTAGGCATATTTCTGAAAGTCTGTTACGTCCTTTTATTGAACATGTTTATAAGATATTCAAGTTCAGACGCACTACATAACAGAAATTAACCCGACTCCACTCTTAAGTGTTTACACTTGCTTACAGTAGCTACTAGTTTGTTCAGTTTTGGCGAACTTTGGAACTTTGTTACTTTGTTTTGCAGCACTTGCAGTGTTTGTACAGATCTCTGAGAGGAACTAAGTGCATTTTAAAGATAAAACTGGCTACTAAACGTATAAATGTCAGACACGAGCAGCATCAAACAAACAAACATCGCGAAACATCCGTTAAACTTTGTTCCTGTAAAACTCACCCACTGTCGTCACCATAGTGTTTGCAAAGAAGAGCGAAGACGCCAAATCCCAGTTTGTATGGAGTGAGGTATTTTCAAGAACCGACACGCCGTATTTATTCGCTTTTAAAACTTTTTCCAAGAACGCTTCAAAAGCCGTGGCGTTGATGCAGCTCAGGTTGAGGAACTCAGCTTTCAGGGAGTCCAGGTCTGATTTCAGGGTCTCTTCCACGGGCCGCTCGATAGCAGAGAAAACAAGCGCTCCCAATAACAAATAAGTGAAGTACGCCAATATGAAACCGCTGAGCACAAAACAGGACCTGAACGCCGTGGACATGGTGAGTTTTGGGAGCAACAAGATGACAGCGATTCTTAATTTGCTGCAGTGATGTCTTCGACTGATTGAACTCCACCCTCTGACAAAAGTTGGCCACGGTGGCCAGGAAATAACCCGTTTACTCAGTCACATGGGTGATACTTTGAGTTGTAAAGTGCAGCACAACTTTTTCGTTCCTCATACGTGCGCTTTCATTTACACTTCACTGAGAAATGCATTATACTTAAAGTGTGATTACTGTCAAAAGCTCTCATTGCAGTGCCAAAAGTCTTAAAAGCCTTAAAAAAGTTTTACACCTACAGAAAAGAATAGTATTTTTGGGGAGATATCATTAAATGAGGTACTTAGGTATAGTTGTTTTTGTTCCGCATGGTGTGCTCCACCATGGTGTATGGGAGCCTGTTTCCACCACACAATAAAAATAAAATAAAATAAAGGTAATTGTGACTTTTTATTTTACAGTCCGGACTTTGTTTCTCGCAATTCTGGTTGTGAGATGTAAACACAGAATTGTGAGAAAAAATTTGACCGTGGACCACAAAACCAGTCATGAGTAATTTTTTTTTATTATTTAAATTTATACATCATCTGAAAGCAGCTGAATAAATGAGCACTGATGATTTGTTAGGATAGGGCAATATTTGGCCGAAATACAACTATTTGAAAATCTAGTGCATAAAAAAAAACAATTATTGAGAGAATTGCCTCTAAAGTTGTCTAAATGAAGCGTATTCATAATTAAAAATTAATTTTTGATATATTTACAGTAGGAAATTAACAAAATATCTTAATGGAGCATGATGTTTACTTTGTATCCTAATGATTTTTGGCATAAAAGAAAAATTGATAAAAGATTGGTTTTGTGGTCAAGGGTCACAATTAGGAATTCCGAGAAAAAAAGTCACTTAGAATTCATAATTAGAATTCTGACATTTTTTTTCACAATTCCGAATTTACATCTCACAAGTCTGACTGCAGTTCTTTTTTACATTATGGAGTAAATAATAAATAAATGAAAGACAATTGAGACCTATTATCTCACTTATTATATTTTTTTTTGTAATTTTATAGTTTATATCTCAAAATTCAGATTTTTTTTCCAGAATTGCAAGTTTATATCACAGTTTTGAGTTTACATCTCAGTTCAGAACTGTGAGCAAAAAGTCTGAACTGTGGAACTGAACTGTGGGAGTTCTGAGTGGAAAGAAGTCACAGTTTAAATTTATTTCACTACTTCACTAGTTTTACACTTGAGCTGTACGAGTGTATTAATGAGCCATACTGTATGTACTGATGCAGTGATTTGGGTTCATTTGCATACTGTATATATTACAGTAATATTAGATATTAGAATATTAGAATATAGATTTTTGCACTGTAGCTGTGGCTCAACCACACTTTGTTCAGATTAATTAAAAAAATAAAATTGTCAAAATAGTCCTACATCATGTCCCCTCACTTTAAAGTTCTCTGGTGAAATACAAACTAACACAAACCCCTCAAACTCGTGATGGAGTCTGTTGTGAAGATGAAGTGAGGGAGAGAGTCACATGTCGCTGAGGGGATAGAAATAGCTGCAGTCTCTGTCATAACAGTTTATTGCTTTTCTCTTCACATTGTCCGCTCTAAGTAAACAGTCCTCACTGCCATATACACTCATGATGAGGGTGTGTGAGGACAGCAGTGTGAACAGCTGGAGACGGTGAACTGTTAACTTGGTAAGCAAGCAGCCAATTCACTCAGATTAGGCAAGTTAACCAATTCATAGCCAAGGTTTTTTCAAATGTTTTAACGGCATATCTGGAACTAAATAAAGCTTATGTGCTTTTATTGTGCAATATTAAAAACATCATGTAGATTTGTTTAGATAGTTGAATTGTGCCTGAAGTTATTTTGTGCTCATAAATCATGAGCTTTTAGCACTTCTGCTCAGGTCTCTTATGAAACGTTAAATGGTTGATCCCTCACTTGTCCACTTCAATCAGTCTTTCAAAGATGTTTTAATTACGTCAATCAACAAACAAGCGTACAGGTTCAATTTAAAATGTTAACATTCATTTTAAAACACTTCTGAAAATATGGTCTCTATTCGTCAGGAGTTAAAAATGGCACACTACAGTGTCATATTTAGTACTTCAAACACAGGGGAAAAAAAGACATGGAAACAAGAAAATGGATTTCTCTGTGAGGTGGTGTATGAAAATACATTTTGTGGACATTTGCTTGCTTTTGACAATTTTCAGGTGAAGGAGAGCTTTCAGGGAGCAGAAATTCATCCTAATCCCCCCTAAACAATAAATAATTGTTTCTTTAATTTTATGTTTTTTTTTGCTATCATCACGTGAGACAGTATGAAGGAAAGTTAGGGGCCATATTTGAATCTACATCCTTGTGAGAACGTGCACTAACCAATTTGCTATGGCTGCAAAAAAATAATCTTATTTCAACAAATATAATCCATAGCAGTGATTAAAAGTAAAACACCAATGCATACTGACATATTCTCATCTGATTAGCACAATGTCAAATGGGTCCAATAACCAGACTCATTTCTTACACCTAAACAATTTGCCAAAGGGTTTTTTAACTTGACATTTCAGTACATTTGTCCTAATTCAACCCCTGTTTCTGAAATACTGAAAAACATACATTTGGTTAAACATAGGTCTTGTGTGTCTTGATACATAGCTGAATGAGAAACAGAATCTACCAGACACTGAATGAGAACAGACACTAAAAGAAGAAATACACTTTAAATAAATCTTGAATAGAAGTCAATTCAGTTTTTCAGCATGTATTATTCTTCTGCCCTGTATTTCCTGTTTTCAAGGAAGCATAGGTCAATGGTGTTTCGACAGATAAAGAGACTAGGTCGTTATATTTCTGTTGAAGTCATATGACAGTCTTCTCTTAGCATTTGCAGCTAACTGCTGGTTGGACGTTGGGAGATTTGGAGAAAATCTGGCACTGGTCTTCAGTCGAACTGTCGCACGTTCCTGAGGTAGAAAAGGATGATTGGTTAATGTGAAACATATGCTTAGAGCAGTAATTCACTTCCAGAACAAAAATGTACAGATAATGTACTCACCCCCTTGGCATCCAAAATGTTTATGTCTTTCTTTCTTCGGTTGTAACAAAATTATATTTTTTGATCAAAACATTTTAGGATTTCTCACCATGTAATAGACTTCTATGGTGCTCTCAAATTTGAACTTCCAAAATGTAGTTTAAATGCAGCTTCAAAGAGCTCTAAATTATCCCAACCCGAGGAATAAGTGTCTTATCTAGCGAAACAATCGGTTATTTTCTAAAAAAAAAAAAAAAAATTACGGTTTATATACTTTTATTAACCTCAAATGCTTGTCTCCTCTAGCTCTGTGTGAACTGTTTTTTTCATTTCAAGACAGTTAGGGTACGTCTAAAAACTCCTGTGCCATTTTCTCCTCCAACTTCAAAATCGCCCTACATTGCTGTTTTACCTTTTTTTGTAAAGGGTGTTTGATCTTCTTTGTATGTTCAGTTTGTAAACTCTGGATTGGTACTTCTGCCGCAATGTAGGACAATTTTGAAGTTAGAGGAGAAAATGAGATGGGAGTTTTTAGACGTACCCTAACTGTCATGACTGGAAACAACAGAGCTAGATGAAACAAATGTTTGAGGGTAAAAAAGTATATAAATTGTAATAAAAAAATAACCGATCGTTTCGCTAGGATGGTCTGGGATCGTTTAGAGCCCTTTGAAGCTGCATTTAAACTGCATTTTGGAAGTTCAAATTTGGGGGCACCATAGATGTCCATTATATGGAGAGAAATCCTGAATATTTTCCTCAAAAAAATAATTTCTTTACGACTGAAGAAAGAAAGACATGAACATCTTGGATGACAAGGGGGTGAGTACATTATCTGTAAATTTTTGTTCTGGAAGTGAACTAATCCTTTTTTTTTTTTTTGCGAGTACCAAGCTCTATGTATGTTAAATATACTGCATATAAATAAATTTGCCAAATCAAATAATATTACAAGTTTAAAGTAGCAAAAGCTAACAGCGTTAGGTTTTAATATAAAGGAAGTTTCACTATATATCATTACGGTGGTTTCCTATTTCATTACAGCAAACTCACAGAGCTGGGACGTTTAAAATGCAGTGACTGAAGGAGAAGTTTACAGGACAGAGACTCCGCCCTCTTGTATTTCACATCAATCATCCTGTCCAGATCCTGGAGGCCATCAAGTAAGCTCTGCTCCCTTTGAGCCAAAACAAAATGATTAGCACTGCATTTTATAGCATGTAACAAGAAAAACAAATACTGTTATTGTACATTAAATTATGAAAGAAAGATTTATTCTTTCATTTTCACTCGGTTCAAGAGGATGAAATACATAATTTCATGCAAAACAGTCAGCCCTTTGTGCTTTATGTGATGCAATGCAGTAGTATTTTCTATCACCACTAGGTGGCAGTAGAAGATCAATATATGTCAGGAGTTTTCAAACCATTCGCTGCACTTTTTGGATGTTTTCCTTATTAGTTGACAAGTTAATTCTGCTGTGATAAAAGGGAGGCATCCAAAATGTGGATTCATTGGAAGGCTACAGAAACAGCTTGAAACCCCCTTAGTATGTCTTAAATAAACATATTCTATAAATTCATAAAAGTAATGCTAAGTCATAATAAATGCAACGCAACATACTTGTGCTCCCCTGTATTGCTGTTTTCAGCTGGTCCTTGCAGAAGCTGCTTTAGTGTAGGAATGTATTCAGGATCTTCACAGGGGGACTTTTCTGAGGGAAAGGCCTCTAGAAACACATTTGACTACACAAACACACACATACGGTAAGGATCACTAATCATCAGAGCATCAACAGTGATGAAAAGATGTTTTTTTAAAACATAAGTTTTATAACAGAGCATAAACCTTTACCACATTATGGAGTGGAGAGAGGGGAAGGTTTGGCTTTTCGGTAGAAGGCCACCACTGACCACCAGGTACTATCTTCTGCTCCACAGTCTCTTGGCTGAAGGCAGTCCATGTGCTCTCTGACTGCTGGAATGACTGGACTTCCGTCCAATCGGATGCCCAGGATGCGGGTTCATTTGCATTAGCAGAACTTGTGTGTTCCTCTGAGAGGAGATAAAGGTTCATGTAAGTCTTTACAGTTCATTTTCAAGGCTCTCACACAAAAACTCTTTATTAGGTGCTATGTTATTGGAAAGATGTTCTGCTTTCTAGAACATGTGCAGTAACTGTCAAGTGGTGAAAGTGTTTAACCAAACTTCAGTTTTGTTTGCGCATTCTGTGAAAAAAAAAAACACAATGTGGTATTTATAGAACATGATGGAAAGGTACAAAATCGGCTTATTAGATGTGCCTCTACCTACAGTACATTTTTGCATGTACTTACACATTCAATTCACTAGAGCAGTAAAACAATAACATATTCCTTTTCACACAAATTATGATTACTGGGCCAGATTATTAATTAATGAAGACTTATTTTTGTGTGACTACTTGTTATTACCTCAGAACACTTTGTAAATGAATTAACTAGCTTAATACAGTTGAGGTCAAAAGTTTATATCCCCCTTTCAGAATAACTAAAAAAGTTAATTATTTTACCAAAATAAGAGGGGTCATACAAAATGCATGTTATTGTTTATTTAGTACTGACCTGAATAAGATATTTCATATAAAAGACATTTACATATAGTCTACAAGAGAAAATAATAGTTGAATTTATAAAAATGACCCCATTCAAAAGTTTACATACACTTGATAAGTAATACTGCGCTGTTACCTGAAAGATCCACAGTTTGTTTTTGTTTTTTTTTGTTTTGTTTAGTGATTTCATGAGTCCCTTGTTTGTCCTGAACTGTTAAACTCCCTGCTGTTCTTCAGAAAAGTCCTTCAGATCCCAGAAATTCTTTGTTTTTTTCCAGCATTTTTGTGTATTTGAACTCTTTTTTAACAATGACTGTATGATTTTGAGATGCGTCTTTTCACACTGAGGACAACTGAGGGACTATTACTATTGCAACTATTACAGAAAGTTCAAATGCTCACTGATGCTCCAGAAGGAAACAATGCATTAAGAGCTGGGTGGTGAAAACTTTTGACCAGAATGGAGGTGTGTACATTTTTCTTATTTTGCCTAAATATCATGTTTTTTCATTTAGTACTTCCTTCAGAAGCTACAGAAGATACTTACATTACTTACATCATGTGGATCATTCAGGTAACAACACAGTATTAAGAATCAAACGTATGTAAACTTTTGAATGGGGTCATTTTTATAAATATAACTATTTTTTCTCTTGTGTACTATATGTAAAGATTTTTAATGTGAAATATCTTATTCAGGTCACTACTAAATAAACAATAACATAATTTTGTGTGATCCCTCTTATTCTGGAAAAAAAAAATTAACATTTTTAATGATTCTGAAAGGGGGTATAAACTTTTGACCTAAACTGTATGTATGCTTTTTCTTCACCTAGTACAGCTTTACACTTGAGCGCCCTAAAACATGGTCACAATAAAAAAGCTCAAAGACTAGTAGAAGCAAGCTAAAATGGCTTGGTTGCTTCAGCAAATGCTTGCTTTTGTTAACACTGTAAAGTTTAGTGTAGGTGGTACATTATTAAGAAGTTAGAGCACCACTCACTGGGCAGTTCATTTCCGATCTGCCACAGTATATACAACAACCAACCGAATAAAACAGTGCCAGATTTATTAAGCACTACTCACTGGACATTTAAATGGTTAGTTCACCCAAAATTCTGTCATTAATTACTCACCCTCATGTTGTTCTTCAAAACACAAATTAAAATATTTTTTATTAAATCCAAGACCTTTCTGACCCTGCATTGACAGCAACACAACTGACACATGCAAGGGCTAGAAAGGTAGTAAGGATTAAAATAGTCCATGTAACATCAGTGGTTTAACCATAATGTTATGAAGCTACAAGAAGACTTCTGAAGTTTTAAAGCACAAAGAAAACAAAGGAACAAAAAGCTCTTGGATTTTGAAACAAAGCTCTTGGATTTCGTCAAAAATATTTAAATTTGTGTTTTAAGGTTGAACAAAGATCTTACGGGTTTGGAACGTCATGAGGGTGAGTAATTAATGACAAAACTTTCATTTTTAGGTGAACTATCCCTTTAACTTTAAAAGTGTTGTGAAATGTGCAAGAAACAACTCAATATAATTTTGAAGAAATGTTGCAACAGGAAAACCATAAACAAATGTTAAATGGCTTCCAGAAATAACAATTTTAATTGAAAAAAAAAAAAAAAGACTTGTGTGATGTCATTTCAAAATTAAAAACTATATAAAAGTAGGTTAAACCTGTTTATGCTCACTACCTAAATCACCTGGTTTTCACCTTTATAGAGAACAGGATTAATCCTGCGGATTAGAATTACGCAGTGACTGCCAAAAATGGAATTAAATCCATAAAATTACATGGGAAAGTGTTTTTTTGAACAAAAACTATAGTCAGAAGATGTACTAGATGAATAAACAATAACGTTTTTGTTTTCTATTTTGATCAAGCCATTCCATGGCCTCTCCTCTTGTCCCAATGGCCTTGTGTTTGCATGTCTTTTTAATGTTGTCTCCTGCCTTAGGCTGCTACACAGCAACAGGAGGAGTGAGTGGTTGGAGGGGGGTGTAGAAATTCCAAGCAGTGCTTTAAATAATTAATATCTTCACATGAGGTCGGGGGAAGCGAGGGGGTCTGCAGGAATCCAGGTCAATCCAGACAGACTATTTAGTACATTGGGACTGCATGTTTGTCTGCTCACTCAAACCCAAACAAAGCCAGGTTCCTGCTTCAGAAGAGAACTTACTGTTCTTTCCGACTTATGTGACAAAATGTATTACCCTGCTACTTTCAAGACAGCGTACTTACCACAATTGTATTCCTCTCCAGCAGCCAACTGTTGGAACCCGTCCGTCCACAGCTGCTCTCCACCTGCCTGCATGAAAGCCCCAAACTCATCCTCCTCCTCCTCGTCACCCACATCAAGAGACCCCTCGTCAGCGGCCACCTTGTCCTTGTCGTCAACTCTTGCCGGCTCTGATAGCAACTCTGAGTTCACCGGAGGCAGCAAGTCTCCACCTCTAGTTTCCACCTCCCCCTTGCTTAATGCTGGGATGGCTGTTGCTATGGCTGCGGTGGTGGTAGGGGCAGGATTAGGCAGGGAGTGAATAGTGGTTACAGTTATATTGGCTGTTGGTGCGCTAAAGCCTCGTGAAGAGGATTTGTCAGACTGCTGAACTTCAAGTTCTCCATGCTCTGTGATTAATTCCTCCCAGTGCTGAGGTGAGCACATGGACGGCCTCCTCTTCTTTTCTGTGCTACATTCAACACCCACTGGAGTGCGGGCCTCTGGCACAGCTCTATTCTTTGTGTCTGGAGTCCCATCTCTCTCTGTTGTAAGATCACTGGGCTCCACTGAATTTAGATTCTCACGGTCCAGTAAACGCTCGTCTGGCCTGGATTCTTGATTTTTCCGAATGCTGACAGGGACTTCAGAGGGAGTTATCATGGGAGAATAATCAATGCTTGGCTCAGTATTGCAGTTTGTTGTGGTCAGTTTGATTCCTAGGCTATCAAAGTTAGTCTCAGATGCTACAGATGATCCTAGGTTTGGCACATCAGCAGTAATGTCCTGGCGATCATTTGCATCAAGGTCAATGTCACATTTAGTAACCTCAGCATTGGCACAACTAGATTCTTTTTCAGAACAGTTATCGGATTGATTAATACTCATGTCATCTTCAACCTGCTCACCTGGTTTGGCACATGGTTTGGCAGAAGAGGAGCAGGTTTGTGGGTCCGTGCTCTCGGGTGTGACAGATTTTACAGATAGGGAGAAATGAGCCCTTTCGTCTTTGCCCAACTCTAAGTCGTCCTGATTTGGATAGCTAGCACTGCTACCCTTCTGGCATTGTGTTATTGTGTTATCTGGTGTTACGTTAACTGGTTGTGCGTTTTTTTGATCACCATGTTCCCCTTTGCCATGAGCTGCTGCTCTTTTCTCCACCGAGCCTGTTGTTTTACCACACTTCCTCCATTTTCGTATGGCCCTGGGCTTGGCCTTGAACAGTCCACCGTCGTCTGTCCCATCCTGGCTCAGCTTCGGCCCTTTACTGGAACATCTATGCTCTTCCTTCGTTCCCTCAAGAATGACAGTGTGAGTCCGTGGACCTGTGACTCTCGCCCCGGTCCCGCGGTTTCCAACAGCACAGATGTAGCTGCCCCTTCCCTGGGCCTTGAGAAACAGGCAGCGTGTCTGAGTCTGCCTGCCACCCGCCTCAGTGCCTTTCAAAGTTGCCACAGTTACCAGAGCGCCAAGACCGCCTGGCCTGACCCCTGGAGTTCTCGTTGCACTAATTGTGCTGTCCAGCGTGTGCCCGTAGCCGCTGCTGACCTGACCTGACCAGCTTCTCTGCCCCACCCTGGTTTCAGGAGGCTGTTGGCACGTGCCCTGTGCCCGCGGCCCATTAGCAGCCTTTCTCCTGGCTTTAGAGTAGCCGCCACTCACAGCCCATGCTCTCAGGCCTTTAATCAGGGGTATGGCTCCAAACTCAAGGGCACTGGCGAATGAGACGTTGGTTCTTCGGCATTCATGCAGTAGCTCCCGATGGGCCATGTCCAAGCAATTATTGTTGTTGTTCTGTTGCAGCATTCTTCTTGGGGGGATAATATCAGATGCTGTGGTGGGTAAGAATGACATTTAGGATGTCATAATTTTGAAATTCATCTGTTAGAGCACAGCATTTATCAATCAGTTATAGAACGCAAAAAGCATGTATCTTTGAGTGCAACACCTGATTAAAGGTCAATACAAAACAAGTATATAAATGATAAATAATTAAGTAAATAAATAGAGTTAATCCATTCACCATTTAATTATAACATATATATATATATATATATATATATATATATTAGTGCTGGCGAACAATTAGGTTTGAAAAAAAGGTTTTGTGTACATATTATATATATGTGTGTACTGTGTATATTTTTTATGTAAATACACACATGCATGTATATATTTAAAAATGTTTATATACTAACTATATGAATATAAATATATACATGCAAATGTTTATTATTAAATATTTTTGGTATGTGTGTGTCTTCATTATACATAATAAATATGCACAGTACACACACATACATAAACAAGAACTTTTATTTTGGATGCGATTAATCATGATTAATGTATATATGAATATATACATACATACATATATACACATAATATTACATATTACACTCACATGACTTGCAAATATTCAATTCTCTTGCATTCCTTAAAGCTGTAATATGTATTGTAATGTTTTTTATACTGTAATACACTACAATTTGCATATAATCACTTGTGTAAATACTATAATTTTATAGTTTATATTTTTGTTGTATTTTAATGTATTTTATAATTATATACAAGCTGTGAGAACTACGAAATACAATGATTTTCAATAAAATACATTTTAAGTATTTATAATGTATTTTATTTTTATAAAATTATTTAAACTATAATAAAAAGCCGGACACTGTCATATCAAACCACCAAAAGATAGTTCTTTCTTCGTTCTATTTCGAATTATTTTAATATGAGTGTTTTTATATTTTATGTATATAGTTATTATAACTATTTCGTAATGTTTGTTGATTGTTTTATTTGATAATGGGTTTATAGTATATTTAATACTTTAAGTTACTGTATAATGTATGTTGTATAATTATTTTTTTCCCCTCATGTTTTATTTCGCGTGTCACAAACTGTGTCATGATGATCACAGGACGCCGCGTTACGTAGTCTACACACACACAATACGTGATCACATCACTTGCACCAAATCGGGAGTCTATCATTAACTAATACTTGCCCACACAGATGTATCTTACATGAGGTAACCTCGGGGAGGGGAAATTTTCTGCATCGATTCTTTTCGTGGTTTGACAAGATAATATCCATCTTTTTGAATCCTAAATAGCCCATCTTTGTTTCTTTGTATCCTCTTACCTTTACACTGTGCCAGTCATTTTCCTCATACCGATGCGATGTCACGAATCACACAATTCCAGCTGTCGTACGTTGTGAAGATGCTGCTGAGCTGAAAGATTTTGGCTTTAACCTTCATGAGGATTTTGGACCGTCTAGAAATTATGATATCCATCATACCACTTCGTTTTAAGACAGCATATCCGAATACAGCCCACCGAAGGTTTCCAGTGTAGCCTATTACATTCCATGTACATCTCATGTGCTCCGTTGAAGTGAACGTCACGCTACACCTCCGTGTCTCCTCATAGCGCAGGCTGCTTTCATTGGCAATGCAACGCAGAACCTCCGCAATCTAGTGCGTGCACTCAGCTGACCAATAGCCGAGCGTGTACAGCTTTTACGCTTACGCACGGAGGACACGCACAGGCGCGAACACATTACTTCATTATAGCTGTTTAATTTAGCCCTACAGTCAGTTCTGGTGAGTATATATTAACTTGTGTTGTCACCCTTTGAAACCACACACAGTCTTTGCTAGAGTTCGTTTAGCCATATAATTGGTAGTAAAAACTCAATACAAAGAAAATTTTGTGTCAATAACATTATGTTTTATGTTTATACAGTACAGTAGGCACTTTAATTGTAATGAGAATCATTCATATGGCAACTATATTATTTTCACTTTTGTATAATACACATTTCACTAGAAAAATGAAATATGTCATAATTTACTCAATGAGAAATTACCTTTATTTTTCAGAAGACTAATGTGTACACTCTAAAAACTCTGGGTTATGTTTTTTAACCCAATTGCTGGCTTTCGCCTGTGTTGGGTAACGTAAGTTTTTGTGTAACCCAGCCGTTAACAATACAACTTCCCCCACCCTCCGACGAAACAACCTAGCTGAACAGCTGAGTTCAGAGCGCGGGCTTTTCTTCCTCTTCAGGAGAGAAGCGAGTCCTCAGCGCAGCCAATTTGGTGTATGTCTTCAGAGAAATTAAGGTTTGTATACGTTTTATTTAATCTATAAAGTCTGTACTGTGCTGTAAATTAGTTTATTTTAGCCAGCACAATCAAGGGACAAGATGTCAGTCAGCTACGTCAGCAACGGTCGTTTCACATGATGGAAACGCCTTGCATAATTGATTTTATCCGTTGTAATACTGGTTCTAATTAAATCAAATATTAAAATATGCTCTCTGTAACTCTGTACTGTTTGTTTATGGGCAGGTTATGAAGTCAGTCAAGGCAGCTTTCAGCTAGGAGTCAAACGTGAGGCGGCGGTTTGAAGTTTGCAGTTCCCCTGCTTAATGAAGAACTCCACTTCCACAACAACAGTTTACAAATAATTTACTCACCCCCTTGTCATCCAAGATGTTCATGTCTTTCTGTCTTCAGTCATAAAGAAATTATGGTTTTTGAGGACAGCATTTCAGGATTTTTCTTCATATAATGGACTTGATTGCTGCCCCGATTTTGAACTTCCAAAATGTTGTTTAAATACAGCTTCAAAAGGCTCTAAATAATCCCAGCCGAAGACGAAACGATTGGTCTTTTTTTTTTTGAAAAATAAAAATTTGTATGCTTTTTAAGCACAAAAGCTCGTGTAGCACAGGCTCTGGGATGCGCATTCACGTACTATTGAATCATGTCGAAAGGTCACGCTGAATGTAGGCGGAACTACACTTTAATCGATTTTATACACTTTAATTAAAATGTAACTTTTACAAAAATACTTGTTAAACAATTTTAATTGTATGCATTATTAAAAGCTATATGCTGTATAATTCAGTTTGTCTTAAGTTTTTGTCCATGGGTGTTTTCACTTACAGATAAATGTTCACCTTTTGATTATTACTGTTGCCTCTAGTGATTCTGTGTCTTCTTTTTTTCATTTTAAGCTAGCAATAGTCATTTTCAATCAATATTTGTGTTAAGACAACACAGCCCCTAGTTTGTGTAATTTTTCATTATTATTATAATTATTTTCAAATTTATTTTGAGGTTTGTTTTTAACCAGCAATGTAATTTTAATCAATAGTTGAGTAAAATTAAAAAAAAACTCAGCATGTTGGGTCAAAGATTTAACCCAGTGTTGGGTTTGTCCATATTTGACCCAGCATTGGGTTGCCAAAATAACCAAAATTGGGTTGTTTTAACCCAGAATTTTTTTTGAGTGTATGTAACAGAAATCAGACTTAATATTTTTCAATATATTTTGATTTATTTTTTATTTTTTTTTACACTTTAATGATTAATGGTGTTTTCGTGTTCTGTTGTAGGCTTGAAAGCTCCAGCCTCCTTTCATTGTAATTGCTTGGACAAAAACAACCAATACATTCTTCAAAACGTCTGTTTTCATGGGAGAACGTAAGTAATAAGGATTTGGAATGACATGAGTATGAGTAAATGATCACCAAAAGTAATTTAGAAAAAAAATGTTTCATCTGGATATAAGTTTCATCATTCATAAAACATTTTTAGGTGTGTTCAGTATTACTGTACTGTATATTGCAGTCTTGGGGAATGCTGCCTGCTGTTGCTTGTAAATTTTTCTTGCCACATCAGTGTCAGAATTGGACCACTGCTTCGTTAGTGCTGCTACATTAGTCGGATTATGAGAAAATCAGTGAAAAACATCAGGAAATAATTAGGTACAACTAATTAGAATGTTAATATTTTATTTGACTGTTCTATTTTTGCATTAGATGGAGATAAGCATCATCTAAATGACTGTTTCAAAAAAAGCAACACATTACAAACATGCAGTTCAGTACTTAATCCTGCCTTAAATATAATACATATACAACAGTATTGCTTGCATGTAATCTAATTCCATCACCAACACAAGAGTTAATTTTAAAAAGAAAATAAAAGAAAAACATTTCACACTCAGTGTTTTCAATTCACAAGAATTCAGAGCCTTTCTCATGAACAGAGAAATGCTATCTGGTGCAGCATGTCACGATCCTTAAGAAAAATGTGAATAGGAAAAAAAATCTTTATATTGTTAAAATTGTTCTTAAAAGTCACAGAAATATGTAAAAACACAACATTACAAGGTTTCTTGATGTGTCTTATCTGTACATATCATGCATATAAATATGTAAAAATAGTACTTCTAATAGTATCTAAAATAAACATAATTCCATAACAACAACAACCAAAAACCACAGAGACAAACCAGGCGTCGAAAAAGCAAAGCAATATTACCAAAGTGGTGTAAAATTCTACAGTATAAATCTCATTCTGTGCATGACAAAAGCATAAGCATCCACAAAAATAAATGTAATGTTTTAAAATATCTTTGCACCTTATCTGTCTGCTATATAGATTTGTGCCTATGTGGTTTTTTTTATCTACAACAAAATGTCTTTGTGTATATATGTGATAATTACAAATATATCAATTCAAAGTGTCATACAGAGTGGCAAGTTACAAAACATGAAAATAAGGTCTACAATAAATAAATAATATTCTTTCTGTAGCACATTTTCATTATGTATTTTATGTTTTTCTTGCAAAAGCTGGAGAAAATACTTTGCTTTCTTTACTTAAAATAGAGTAAAACCCGCAAGAGTGACATAATTGTCACATATAAAAATATTTGGGCCTAAAAAGAATTCCACTACCAATTGTATGTGACAGTTTTGTAACTGAGATTCTTACTGTTTCGAACTGGTACTTTTTGTTTCTGTATACTTTGTCGTCTTAGTCACTACAGTACGAGTTCCCTCTGTTTTAGTAATCAGATGCTCTGAGGGCATTTCATGGGTCAAAAATTCTATGCTTGGCATCTTCACATAGAAACCTCCAGAGGCTTCCTCGCTGGAGCAAGGAAGGGAGGACTTGCTTCCTTTTGGAGAGCTTTCTGGTGTGATATGAAGGATGCCAGTAGAATGGGGGCTGAGGGTGACCTTGGGTACTTTGAACCATGTTGTCTCCTCTCTTTCTTCACTCTTCATTACAGAGACAAATCCAGCTGATACTGTGGGCACTGGGGACTCGGATCCCTCCCGTTCTTCCAACATTTCAGTCCTTGCTTTTGAGGACACTATAGTACTAATCTTTCTAACCTCCTCACTCTTCTCAGTTGTCTTCTTGAGACCTGAGAAAGACATTGTTCCTGATATTGTCTTTGACTCCTTGCTCTCTTTGCTTTCTGCTGAGGTCTCTTTCATGAGTTTCATGCTCGTTTCCATTTCCTCTTCCTCATTTGCATCTTTTGAGTATGGTGAGAAAAACTCCAATTTAGGCAATTTAAGCTTTCCGAACACCGATTTTTCATCTTTGTCGCCATTTAGATTTGGACTTGTTCCATCATCAGACCCGCTTGGTGTTACATCAAATGATCCTCTGTGCCCAGACGAAAACGTGACTTTGGGCAATTTAAGCTTAGCAGTTTTTGACTTTCCCTCAGTTTCAACCTCATCTTCACAATACATTGCTTTCCCCTTTTCATTTGATCGAGACTTGCCAAAACTCGGCTTCATTTTGATCTTTGGCTGCTTGAGCTTCTCATCTCCAATTTCTGCACTTGCTTCACCACCTACACTAGCAGTGTTCTCCGTTTGTGGATTCACCATAACAAATACAGCTTTTGTTACTTTTGGCATATGTGGGCTTTCATACTCTACCTCAGAGTGTATGTTTATAGAGTGACCTTTTCCCTGAGATGATTTGATGTTGGCTTCAGGTGAAGTTAAAGAAGGCAGAGGTATCCCAAACTTTGGAATTTTGACTTTACCTGTCTGCTCAGAAGTGTCACCTTGGGCAGTCTCGATGTCAAAGTCAAGTTCGGGAATCTTTGGTGCTTGTAAATCAGCTTTCAAGTTCTCATCAGTTCCTCCTTTTAGAAATTTAGCATCTGTTTTTCCAGACTTGTTTATGTCGGTTTCTAATCCAGATACTTTTGCTTTTGGCATTCCGATATTAAATTTTGAACCTTTAAGTTTTGGCCCTTTTATTTTTTCTTTTGGTGTGGTGGATTCCAGATTAGTATCAGGAAGATCAGTCTTCTTTTTATTCTTTTTTCCTTCTCTTGATAAGCCAAGATCCAGTTCTAGATCCACATTAGGCATCCTCATCTTTTTACCCTCTTTTTGTGAATCCTTAAGACACACATCAGTAGAAGGATCTAGCATGTCTGCATCTGGTAATGAAACGTCTACCTGTGGTACCTTAATATCAGGCATTTTACATTGTCCACCTTCTGCTTCCACAGACACTGAAGTCTCAACATCTTTAGATTTTATTTTAGGAAGGGATATATCAACTGTTGGCATCTTTAATTTTCCACCTTCTAGTTCTGAATCAGGTGAGTGACTTTCTTCTTTGCTTCTGTGAGGTAGTGATAAATCTATCTTAGGCACTGTAATGTCAGGCATTTTTAATTTACTCCCTTTCACTCCAAATTCTATTGCAGGATCATCATTTTCCTTTGTTTTTCCATGAGGTAATGATATATCAACACTGGGCACTGAAATTTTTGGTATTTTGAGCTTTTCACCTTTAATTTCAGTGTCAGAGCTAGATGTGTCATGTTTTGCATGTGGTAATGATATTTCCACTTCTGGCATTCTTAATTTACCCTTCCGTCCAATCTCAACGTCACCTGTGTCACCTGTTTTTCCATAAGGAAGTGAAATGTCCACTTTAGGGATCTTGACATTGGGAAAATTTACTGTGCCCTTGCTACTATCAGTGTTTAAGTCAGAAGAGTCCACTGATTCATGAAGTTTTACCCTAGGCAAGGAAACATCCAAATCAACTTTTGGAACTGATATGTCAATTGTTGGCATCTTAGGAATTTTCAAACTGCCCTCATAACCTCTGATATCTGCTTCAGATACATCAACCTCAGTTTTAGGAAGCAATACCTCACATTCTGGAATATTTGCTGTTGGCAATGATATCTCAACTGCTGGCATTCTGACCTTTCCTCTGTTTTCTACATATCCAGGCATATCCATTTCTACATCTTTGAGCTTTGCTTTCGGAGTAGGTGTCTTGAATTTGGGGAATTTGAGCTTGTATTTGACCTTATCATCAGGACACTCTGCTCTGATTTCTGGTTTTGTAATTTCTCCAGCACCTGCTTTTATCTTTATTTCAGCCTCAGGGCCAGTTATTTCAGTATCCTTTTTAGATGTTTCCACTGATGGTGATGTTCTTTCCATGTCCAAATCTATAGATAAGTCACGACCCTGTAGTTCTAGTTTGTCTCCACTTTTCAATTTTCTGCCAAATTTAGGAAGTGAAATTTTGGGCATTTTTACAGACACCTCTGGAACATCAAAACTTGCCCCAGATGATGGCCTTCCACCCTCCGCCTTAAGAAGTTCAATGTTTTCTCTATCGCTGCCCTTTCCCTTTGGAAGAGTAAAGTCTAGGTCAACTTTAGGAGCAGATATGTCAACAGTTGGTATTTTTACACTTGGCAGCTTGATGTTCCCACCCAAAGTTACCTCAGGGACATTTAAATCACTAATTTTAGCACCGGTAGCTTTGGTCTCAATATCAGAATCATGAGTCAGTTTAGGTACTGAGATATCTGTGTCTTTCTTCTCTGACCCAACTTTTAGCTCCCGATCTGTTAGTTTAAGTTTTGGGAGAGAGATATCAACACTAGGCATGTGAAATCTTAAACCATTTTTAGCATCATCATCCAGATCAAGACCCCCTTCTGTGGTTCCTGGCAGAGAGATATCTAGAGAGGGCATGTGAATCTTTCCACCCTTGACATCGGGACCTTCAACATTGATTTCACCCGCTGATGGTTTTAATTTAGGCAAGGAAACATCCAGTTTAGGCATTTCAAATTTTCTTCCTTTTCCTGCTTGTACCGCAATATCTACATCTTCTCCTGCTTCTCCTCCTGGCAGAGAGATATCTACAGAGGGCATGTGAAACTTTCCACCCTTTATATCAGGACCTTCAACACTGATTTCACCTCCTGATGGTTTTAATTTAGGCAAGGAAACGTCAAATTTAGGCATTTCAAATTTTCTTCCTTTTCCTGCATGTCCTTCAATATCTACA
>JAHKKF010495688.1:0-12621 GCA_019740295.1 Labeo calbasu | reverse complement strand
TTTTTTTAGAAATCACTCAAAGCACCCTGACATCACCTATAACTGAATAGCAGATGCAGGCATTCCCTCCACAAAAGAAAAACTGCACTCGACACCAAAATAATCTATGATCCCTTTTATCCCTCTGCGCATCAGTTCTTCCAGCTTTTCTCGTGGAATGTACAACAAATCCCTATCCGCAAAGACCGCCGGCTTTCAGAAAAGTATCTTCCAATTTCAGCCAAGCTCTTAACCCTCATACTAATCCCATTCGACTGTCTGACAGGTGCTACTGCTCTGCTACCAACAAACAACTGCATCCTCTTTGCACTTTATACTCTCATTCATTGTATGTACTGTACTGATTAAAAACATATTCTTTATAGATCATATTTATTGTTCTGTTTGCTACACTACCTGGCTCCGTGTGACCACTGTAAAAACTGGTCTTAGCTGTGTTTTGCGTGGGTAGTTTACGCATAACATGTCTACAGTATTGTTTTGTTTTAACCAAAATCAATATTTTACTGGTTAAAATATGTTTACATTTTTAAGAGAAAATAATTTTTAAAAATGCACTTCTTTCACTTTTTGCCACACTGTGGTGTGACAGTAATTTTCAAAAGTACAAAATAAATAAATAAGTAAATAAATAGTTACCTACAGTAACATCAAAATGGGTCAAAATGATAGATTTTTCTTTTATGCCAAAAATAATTAGGATATTAAGTAAAGATCATGTTTACTTTGTCATGATCATGACAATCATGACACTTAGTAAATTTCCTACTGAAATATATCAAAATATTAGTAACATGCATTCAGACATTTGGACAACTTTAAAGGCGATTTTCTCAATATTTCGATTTTTTTGCACCTTCAGATTTCAGGTTTTCAAATAGTTGTATCTCGGACAAATATCGTCATATACTAACAAACAATACATCAATGAAAAGATCAGCTTTCAGCTTTTATTCAGCTTTTAGTTGATGTATAAATCTCATTTTCAAAATGTGGACCCTAACTGGTTTTGTGGTACAGGGTCACATATTTGAACGTTACCACTTTACAGTGGTTTCTCAATTCATTTGAGGAATACTAATATTATGTATATGCACAATAATTATTACAGACATATCAAAGTATTATTTAAAGCAGTTTTTGACCGAACATATCAACTTTCCCAAAGTCCCTTGTGAAAATTAAGTGTGCTTAACTGTAAATGTGCTTAAATGTGCACTTAGTGTACCTTAAACCTTAAAAGTACATATTTTAAAAAAAACTGTCCCTGCAGATAATACAATATTAATAAAACAAAAGGTCCTTTTAGTTCACTTTTAAAAAGTGCACTATGTAAATGTCAAGTTAAAATGTACATTTTAAATCATTATGTTTTAATAATCTTGTCATGCTTTAAAGTATACTTTTGATGTTTTGACTAATTACAGCACGTAATGTACTTGATTATTTTAACTGTAGCATGTTACTTGATATTATATTTAAACAGTATACATTTTAGTAAAGTCAACTTGCAACTTAATTACAAATGTGTAATTATAAATATATTTAATTACATGGCATACAAGTTGCAATAGTGGAGCAGTTTCAAAGACACTATTAGTAATTATGAAAGTGCATATAAAGATGTACTTAAGTGGGTAAAAAAAAGAACTCTAAAGTTCAACTAACTGCATATAAAGTAATGTATAATACATTTAATTGCAACATAAAATTAAGTCCTGGAAAATATTACATTCAGTTCACACTTGAGTATGTTCTTTTAAAGTATATTATTTCGGTAGTAGACCTACTCGTTTTAACCGAATGCTAAAGTGGACCTTATTTCCACAAGTGGCATTTCATGCATCTTCTTATTACCGTTGTTCGCCCTGTTCTTAGAGAATACACTATACTCACTGTTGTCTTTAATTTGGTTGTACTGATCTTGCTGCAACTGATGATCTAAATTACACCGTGTTGTCTTTCATCGGTGTATTTCTAAGGCACAAAATTATCTGAAGAGTTTCCTGTGAAGCATGCAGCCATGAAATGAGACAAATAGCTCCATCTTGTGTTAAGTGGCAAGAAGTGTGTTATATAGAAAGCCGTGTGTGCGCGCGCAGAGGTTGGCATCATCCTTTGAGACCGTATGCCTGCAAACCACAAATCCATAAACACTTCATTGCAGGTCCATTTTGGAAACAGCAAGCCTGATCTAACTGAGGACAGGGACTCAATTTACATCTGGCGATTCCAGTGCGGAGAGCACGCAAACAACATTGTTTATTGACAGAGACTAGCACGCTGAGGCTCTTTACGTTTTAGGCCGTCCGAAAAGAGACAAAAATGGTAAGTATGAGTAAGCTTTCTTCGGGAGATATTATCAGCACTTAAAATCCTGACATTGAAAGGTTAACAACCCAGTGAGAGCACTAAACCCCGTTTATCCACAAAAAGAAATGGTGCAGGTAATTGTGTTATTTACCGAGCAGAGGAGATGAGGCTGTTTCGGCCCTCCTCGAAACCGCTGAACTTCCATGCCCTGTAGCGGGACGTATAAATATCACTCTGTAAAAAAACCACCAGGGTTTTACAAGATTTAGCAGTAATTTATTACAATTAAAAACTGTTTTCGGAACTTTACTGTAAAAAAATAATCCAGGTTAGGTCACTTTTTGCGGTAACACAGACCATTACTGCATTATGTTGCATTGTGGGATAATAACAGCTGTATTACATTTGAATTAAACTAACATTTTCATAGCTAGTGCGACCGTGGTAACACAATTGGTTGCACTGTTACATGCAGAAAAAGAAATGCAGAAAAAAAGTTTAGTGATTGACTTCAAGACGGTAACTTATTAAATTTACAGTAGGGTACAAAATGGCTAAAGGCATACCCTAAGAAAAGAACAGAATTTGTGTAAAAAATAAATCATACAAGTCATTTATTTTGTTTAAAATTTTTTATAAATGTATGATGCGGCAAGGGGGACCTTTTACCCCACACACGGGGTAAAAGGCTCACCAGCATGGGGTACAAAGGCACACAGTATTGATACTAATACTTTATATATATTAGTATATAATATATTAATAATGTCTAAGTTAATACTTGTTCAAAACAATCACTTTAGCAAAGTTTGTACTATTTTCTGCTTATTTTGATAATAAAAATAATTACATTTTGTTCAATAAATATACTGTCATGAAAATGTTAAAATATATATTTTAAAACGCATAAACAAAAACATTTTGAAATGTAAAGATTCTGAAAGCATTGAAGGAGATCCCAAAAAAATTTAATATAGATTTACAGTAGTAACAACAAATGATATTTTATTACATGATATGATTAATGTCATGTTTTTAAATATGATGGTTTCTTTCTAAACATGGTGATTATCTCTAAGATGGACACCCAACATAATATATTTACCATCTAAATCTAACAATGTCATGTCAACAAATGGAAAAGTCAGCCTTTTATTAATTATACTGTTAATTATTGTGCCTTTTAGCCCCAACAGCAGGGGTGCTTTTTTCTTAAGTGAGGAAAGGGAAAAAACAACTACTACAAATGAAAGGTAAGGGAAAATAAGCATCAGCATAGTATTATGGAAATCACACCATTACTGTAATGTGTAAAGATTACTGTAATGCACTAGTTCTGACCTGTTAAGTCACAGTAATTGTAATAAATTTTACAGTACGCAGCTAGTAGCCATGAAAATACCATAAGTACAGGTTAAACTTTGTACAGTGCACTCTTCCATCCCATCATGCACCTCACAGATTCACAGAATAGAGTCTGACAGGGCCTAAGTTGTAATTAGACTGATTACCTCCCGATAAAATCTCCTGCGAGGTTTTAGTGCCTTTATTCACAGCTCGACTTTTATGAGTATGTCTTCCTAAAGCAAGCATCTCTATTTAGATAAAGACTAGTTGTCAGAACAAGGGGGACGCATGGTGGTATTACATTACAGTTTTATTCGCTCAGGCTATCTGCCACACACATGCACCTGTGTACACATGCACATAAACCATTTCCTGTCTGCGCATTCCATAACGAGACACTTTTTGCTCTGTGCTGATATAAATCCTAGAGAGAAAATCTCCATTACGGCAAAAATGTTGAATCATAAATTCATTATTCAACAACTTAAATGATGATTACCCCCTCTACACTTGCAACTAGAGTTCACGGCCTCTCGTCTGAACGTCTTTGCACCTCATTGTCTGGGTGATCAGAGGAAATGAGAGTGTATCCCATCATGCCGTGTATCCACCCACAGTGGCAGGCTTTCATTAGTGCTGTGTGTGTTTTACTATCAGCAGGCAAAGACAGAACGATTGTCTCATCCTGTACATTCCACAGCCACTGTGTGTGTGTTAAAGTACATTGAAACACAGCTATATTAATACCAGCGCTTCTATAAATCTATTGGCTGACTCTGCTGTCGTCCTGCTCTGGGGTGTCTAGCGTTGTGTGTGTCTCTCTCTGTCTCTCATTCCCTCACCAATGCTCCTGGCACATTCCCGGTCTCCATCTTCCCCTCTATCTTCAACACTGTTGGCTACGCAGCCCGAATTCCTGGAAAATATGAACTTGTGCCGTCTTGCAGGACTCATACTAATACAAAGGGAGTCTTTTCCAACTGCGTAAATAACTCAAAACAACACCTTTCTTCTGCTGAGTGGCAAAGCGATACACTTGAAGCTGAAATCTCTGAATTGCCGTAGCGAGAGAGCGGGGTGGGAAGCATTGAGCCTTGACCCTGTGTGAAGTGAGCCAGTTAGAACAACATTTGAGCGATTTGTTTAACGTCAGTGAAAGGAAAGTGTGACATAAGCTTCATTATGTTGTCTATATAAATATGAGAGACAAAGACAGATTATTGACGTAAACCTTTGGAAATGGATTCTCACCAGGTCTTGTCTGTCAGTCTGAATATGTCAGAGAATAGTTAGATAGATAGAATAATAATAAATACGACAGAATAACTAGAAAACAAGTTTTTGTGTATTTTATTCAGTGATGAGCAGCTATAAGTAGGATTCTCACATCCAGTCTTCGGTTTTCAAATCTGAAATCTTCCTTTCAAATGCATTATGATTAAAAAGATACAGTTCTGGTATGAATTATTGCAAGATCACTTTATAAACAGTTGTTTTGAGGAGCAGTAGATAATCTTTAACATCTTTCCGCCACATTTTTTATTTATTTTTTTAGATATGAGGTTGCGCAAGACAGGAGAGCGTCTAGAGCCAAATGTAGTCGTTCAAGCAACAAATTTCATCTTAATTACATTTAGTGGACATGTCGTCACTTTTTGCGGTTAAAATTAATGCATGTGAAAATTATATTTCTCAATGGTCTGTGGCTCAAGCCCAAACTCCACATGATACCTTGCGAAGGTATTTTCCAAAAATGCAATACATTCCAAACAAAGGACGGGGTGCTTGAGATTACCACTTGATGAAAGTCTCATGGCTGACCCCTTAAGTAGCTTGTGAAACTCTGCATTTTTTATGTCTGTTTCTTAACATTTCTGTTTTCTGATTTCATTAACTGTACAGATTGCAGAAATACGATATTTCAAACATAATGCATTTGGATGACACTGAATTTGAAATGATGAGCTGTTAACCCTCCAGTGAGAGATCCATTGAAAAAAAAAACAGTAAGGTGATAAAACAATGACAATTTCTCATACATTCCTGTGATTATTGTCATTAATGATCAGTTTTGAGAACTGTTGAGCAGTGTTAGCATACTGAAAGGCTTTTCAGAGCATATATATGAGGTCAACAATACAAAAACTCTCAAAAACCAACAAACTGAAACAAAACGCATTTCACTAAGGAGCAAACCGATGAAAAAATAGTGATCAGTATCAGTAAAAGTGCATTAAAAGCCCCATAGATTAAATATCTCACAAAGATAAAGAGTTTTTACATGTTGCTTCTCTTGCATTTGCTTTTTACCTTTGAGTTTCAGAGTAAAATGAGCTTTTACTCTTTCTGTTAAAAGTTCTCAAAGTGCTTTTGAAAGAAAATGACAGGGCATTAATCACAAGAAGTAGTCATGATGATATTAAATGCTTATAAATAACAGTCTTTGTTCCATATCGAGCCCGCTTTACAGAGCAATGTGCCAAATGTCCTTTTGTTGATGTTCTGTCACTTCAGAGCGTGAACAGCCATTGCACCATGGCTGTGGTGCTGATTTGGATGTGCGTCTGCACTCATAATGCACTGTATATAGGGCTGTGATGAGAAGATTTCTGAATGTCTTGAATTCACAGCTGAAGAACCCCTCCTAAATCTTGAGTCCTGGGTTTTCTGAGGGGTGAATCACAAGGCAGACACTCCTCTAGGCTTTTCCAAAGCCTCAGGGTTTGAAATGTGTATGCATGAATCTGGAATGTTCTAGATTCTTCCTTGTTCAGAATGGCTCTTCTCAAACTCATTATCGAGGGTTCTCGGTTAGTGACACAAACTCAGTTCCTTCCTGACCGAGCACTTTTTACACTGGACCACACAGCACCAGTGGAAACGGCAGAGACAGTTTTCCTCCAGGACCACCGTCTCGTCCCGGTAGCCCCGCTCGCAACACAGAAGGTCACATCCGCTCACGTCCAGCGCCGTGCTGTTGCACATCCGCCCGCGCGTGCCCAATGAACCCGTCTTCCGATTGGGCAGGCAGAAGTCTGGCGACTCGGCCGAGTAGATAAGATCTTGCTTGTCCGGAGGTTTGATGTTCTGGCCCACTGGAATGAGAGTCTTACCATCATTCCCACCCATCACTTTGGATGCCCCGTTGAAGCGCTCGAGCAGGCGGTCGCCCACCTCGCGGAAGTGAGGCATTTTCTTCCAGCAGGTCCTCAGAGTGCAAGAGCCAGACAGCCCGTGACATTTACATTCAGTTCTCATATAATTCTTCACCGCCTGCAGTTCAAGACACAAAGATAGTTCAGTGAGATAAAAGGAGAAGCTATTTAGAAGGAATTTACCCTCGTCTCTCCCCTCCCTCTTTAGCCTCCGGCCATTCGAAAGCCAATCCGAGAGCTTGAAAACAGATTCGTACAGTTCTATGCCTGTTGAAATTAACATCTGATAAATGCAGCATTAACATTTTTTTCTCACTTTAATTCCAAACAAGTCGCTTCGGGGCATTTGAGTCTTAGAAGAAAATCACCATCTGACAAACATGTCAATATGCCTTTTTTAATTTACCTGGGACTGACCCCATGCTAACGGGACCTGAGGCTGCGAGGCAGTGACCCCTGGAAGATGAAGCACTACTGACACTAGTGAAGAACTCATTTGAGGTTTTGGCCAGTGGCCGACTGATGATGGCTTGAAGGAAACCGTAAATCTGACTTCTTTAGAATTCTGAATAATAATGAGCTATAAAGTAGTAAACTGAGATAAGAGTAGTTGTATACTTTAAAATGATCAAGCACACACATGCACCGGAGGTTTCTATTGTGCAGCATTACATAATTATCTACAATGCTGGCATTAGGTCATTGCTTAAAGACACGCTCACACTCAAATTTGTTTTTGAACACTATACTAAAATATGAAGAAAAAATGTAAACACTACCATTCAAAAGTTTGGTAAGACTTTGAATGTGTTTTTAAAACTCGTATGCTTACCAAGGCTGCATTTATGAAAATATTGTGAATTTTTATAATATTTTCAGCAGCCATTACTCCAGTCTTAAATGTCACATGATGATTCAGAAATAACTGAATATGCAGATTTGCTGCTTTAGAAACCTTTCTTATTATCAATGCTGAAAGGTTGTGCTGCTTAATATTTTTTGGGGGAAACTGTGGTACATTTCTTTTTCAAGATTATACAAAAATATATGTATAAAAACAGCATTTGCTTTACATTTTAAACAGTGTCAATGTATGTGCTGTCTCTTTTGACCAGTTTAATGGATCCTTGCTTAATAAAAGTATTGATTTCCTAAAAAAAAAAAAAAACTGACCCCAAACGTATTAAAGGAGCAATTCACTTCCAGAATGAAAATTTCCTGATAATTTACTCACCCCCATGTCATCCAAGATGTTTATGTCTTTCTATCTTCAGTTGAAAAGAAATTAGGGTTTTTGAGGAAAACATTCCAGGATTTTTCAATGGGGTGTTCAATGGGGACTTCAGTGGGGATCAACGGGTTGAAGGTCCAAATTGCAGTTTCAATGGATATTTGAAGGGCTCTACATGAACCCAGCCGAGGAATCTAGTGAAAAGTTTGGTCGTTTTCTAAAAAAATTAATAATGTGTATACTTTTTAACCACAAATGCTTGTCTTGCACTAGCTCTGCAATGTGCATGCGCATCTTCATACATTGCGTAATCATGTTGGAAAAGTCACGCACAGTTAGTTCTTCATCTGTGTACTCCGGTTCAAAAAGGTTTTCTCCTTCTCTTCTACAAAATTGTCAGTCTTCACTGTTTAACCTTTTTTGTAAAGGGTGTTTGACTGTTTTTGCACGTCGCTTTCTAAACACTGAGTTGGTACTTCCATTACGTAATGCGTGAGGTTGAGCTAGTTCAAGACGAGCATTTGTGGTTAAAAAATATATAAATTTGTATTTTTATTAGAAAATGACCAATTATTCCTTATTCCTTGGCTGGGATTGTGTAGAGCTCTTTGAAGCGGCATTAAAACTGCAATTTGGACCTTCAACACGTTGATTCCCCTTGAAGTCCACTATATGGAGAAAAATCCTGGAATATTTTCCTCAAAATCCTTAATTTCTTTTCGACTGAAGAAAGAAAGACATGAACATTTTGGATGACATGGGGTTGAGTAAATTATCAGGAAATTTTCATTTTGAAAGTGAACTTTTCTTTAAATGGCATTGTGGGTATGTCACTCAATTAAATATTTAATTCATATTATGTGAAACATATTTTGAGTTAATGCATCCAGTTTCTTTGAAGTAAGTAGAAAAAAGAAATATTATTAATTTAATATACATTTTGTAATTATTATGTTCTGCAGTTTGCAGAGTATACTGTATGGTGTATATGATTTATTGAGATTTATTATTAAAAAGCCTGCTCCGCTAGGAGTGTATTTGTGTGAGTGGTTGTGTAAAAAATGGATGCTTGCATTGGAGCTCTGATCATTTCCAATCTTAATGTTGTTTTAGTAATCACACAGAACAGAACAAAACACTTTCCATGTTACATCAAATAAATGCATTAATATATTAAATGTATGTTAATTTAACATGCATTTAAAATATGAATGCAAAATGTAGTTTGAAACTCCTAGTTTAAAAAAAAGGCACTCCTTTAACTAGTAAATAAGGGAACAGAGAGAGTGGTGATGTTATGAAACTAGTCTCAACTCAGTTCATAGAGTGTTCTCCATCCTCTGCCAAGTATATTTCCATAACATTTCCGAGCTTTTCCATGCTTGGGCTTTTGAAGTGCACCATCTGCTCATTTAAGCTTGACTATCTCTGAAAGTTGTACAGGCAAAACAGCACACGACTGTGCTTGTATCATCTATGCATCGATGCAAAAAATCTATCCACACTGATATCGTACAAGGAACATGAAAAACAAAAAACATCTACACCAAACCTGCATGAGGGCGATAGGTACTATGTGAGGCTACCTTTAACAAAAAAAAAAAAATGTAAGTAAATACAAGATACCTGGCTAGTCACCGGAATTACTAATTTTGTTTATTGTTGATGTATATTAAGGGTTGTGTGAACTAAGAATGCATTTGTTATTATTATCAGTGTTAAGGGCAGTTGTGCTGCTTAATATTTTAATGATTTTTTGACAAACAGAAAGTTGAAAATAGCATTCATGTTTAAAAAATCTTTTGTAGCTTTTTAAGTGTATTTACTGTCTCTTTTGGTTAACTTAATATGTCCTTGCTATATAAACGTAATAAAAAAAAATGTACTGACCCCACATTTTTGACACACATTATTTTTGTTTAATATTGTTATTTAATATATAGGTCGGATTACGTTTATACTGCTACTAACAGACTGTACAAAACCTATGTAAACAATTATTTATTTATTTATTTTAATTCATAGCTATATGTGTCAAGACAAAGGTGAAAAAACGTACCAGTCGTCCGGCCTCATTATTATGAAGGTCTATCAGCGTGCGGATGTCACTCTTGCCCTTCCTCCGCCTGGCGTCCATAAACTGCTTGGACTTCTCATAGCCGAACTCCACGTCGTCTCCGCAGCCCCCCCACTCCCACTTGACCCCCTCGGTTGGGCCAATATTGGCCAAACGTGGAGGCGGCCCTCTGCTCCTTGTGGCCTCGCAGCCGCATTGCAGCAGCTCCCCCATGCTGCAGGCCTGAGTCACTGCATGCGTCACACCCGCTGCCGTGATAGCATACACAAACGCTGTCTCTCGGATGTCTGTGAAGACAAACACACACACACANNNACACACACACACAAAGAGACATCAAAGAGAGTTTCTGATTGTTGGCCAGGCTGGGTTACATCGAACTCTGATAATTATGGCACTTTAGATATCCCAAAGCAGCAAGGGCTATTTCTGTGACAAGGCAGTCTCATCCACAATGACAGCACTACTGTGGCACAATGAGCCATACGAGGTCATATTAGACCAGAATAATCTCCGCTTTGAATCAGAGCGAACTGAAGATCTTGTTCCATAATGCTGGAATATACAAGATCTCTTTTTTTAAACAAACAACCCAAAATTAAACAAACCCCTGAAAATCAGGGTTCCTATTGTCAGAAAAGAACTTTTCAAATTTGTCCAAAAAGATGGAAAATCTGAAAAATATTAATAAACAACGGCATTAAATGCCTTGTAGATTAAATATGTTTAAAAAATGGAAACAGACATCTTCTTGGTCACATGTACACTACAGTTAAAAAGTTTGGGGTCAGTATGACTTTTTTTTTAAAATTAGAAAACACCCATTAAACTGATTCAAAAGTGACAGTGAAGATATTTAAAATCTTACAAAAGATTTCTACACTGTAAGGAAAAGAAGGGAAAATGTACATGTACATTTTCTGCCAGCACTGTAAAAAATAATCATGATTATAAATGTAAAAGACTATAAAAATGCTACAGTAAAAACCTATTAGGAGCTGTAGGCTATACAAAACTGTAATAAACAATTAATGTAATTTTACAGTAAAATAGAGTTTTTGTAAGTAAAAAAGAACGAATAAAAAATTCTGATCAAAAATTTGTCTTCCCATTATTTGACTCCTTAAAGTGATTTACAGGGGAATTTGTTTTTACCTTTGTAATGGCATTTTTCTAACTTTATTAAAATATGCCATCCTTTATGTCAAATTTTTTAAAAATTATATTTTATAAGTTTTTTAAAATTTCTAATTAAAACAACTGAATAAGAACAAGTAGAATAAGAATAAGATACCAATCAAATTAAATCAGTATTACAAGGAAGAAGACAAAAGTGGCATGTAGGTCTATTTTCATATGTTTAATGAGGCTCAGAGATCATCAAATTCATAAATTCATGTTGAGATTAATGTTTTAAATATACAATTTTGAATATAGAAATATTAAATGATTTAAATAACTGAAAAGATATTTAAAAAATAAAAATCAAACTGCCAGTAGGTGGCGGCAAGTCACTGATTTAATTACTGAATCATTCGTTCATTTGATTCATTCGAACGGCTGATTCATTCAAGAAGAAAGCAAGTGACTGTCTTTATGAATGGGAAATTGAATCACTGACTTGTTCATTCATAAACAGCGCTGTGTTTGAAGAGAAATGCGCAGCGACTCAGTTGTGACTTGTTTCAAACTATTTTTGACAACGAAATCAGGCAATAGTGTTATAGTTAGACAATGTAAGTCACTTAATGTTAACTTCTTGTTTATTGAACTGTTGTATTAAATTAATATCTTATTTACAATCACCCTTAAAAATCATTAAAAGCTGTCACTCATCGTAGTTCATCGCAATCTCAAAAAGTTCCATTTTCTTGTTTGTAATTAAAAGAAATTTAAACAAATGAAAGATAAGCTACACTACAGACTTTAACAAAGTCACTAATGTTTGCGGTAAAAACAATACAATTTTAAAATATTATTACTATTTAAAATAACAGTTTTTTTATTTTAATATATTTTAAAGTAGGTAATTTATTCCTGTGATGGCAAAGCTGAATTTTCATCAGTCATTACACCAGTCTTCAGTGTCACATGATCCTTCAGAAATCATTTGCTGCTAAAGAGACATTTCTTGTTGCCGAAAACTGTTGTGCTTCTTAATATATCTTGAGAAAACTGTGATAGTTTTGAACCATTCTTAGATAAATATAAAGCTCTAAAGAACATAATTCATATGAAATTCACTGTTAAAAAGAAAGTTAAAATTATGGCCCAATGTTAATACAAAGGAAATTTACGTATTTTGAATCACTCATTGCATTATGTTGTGTTTTAGGGTTAAAACAATTGTACAGATAATGCCCTCACTGTAAAAAAAAAAAAAAAAATCCGTAAAATTTGGCAGCCGTGGTTGCCAGAATTTTACCGTAAAAATATGGTAACAACATTTTAGGTTTTACGGATTTAACTTAAATTTACATTTTAAAAAGTACACTCTT
>JAHKKF010495683.1:0-20194 GCA_019740295.1 Labeo calbasu | reverse complement strand
GCAAGACAAAGGCAAAGTCCAAATAAACAGGCAGAAGGTCAAAATACAAGTGAGCAGTCCAAAAGTAACAAATAAACAAGGCTATGAAACTAGGCAAAAACTATGGCAATGAACGAGACAAAACTATGGCGAAAAACAAGACAAAAACTATGACTATAAAACAAAACCGTGGAAATAACAAAACCGTGGCAATNAAACAGGGAAAACGCTTAGTAGAGTCTGCACAGGCAAAACAATACTTCGCCGCGCCTGTTTGGTATAGGCCTCCTTAAATGGCCACCAAACAGGAAGTAACCCATGAAGCAGCAGAGGGAGCGGTAACAGAGAGTCAATGGGTGAGGGCTCCCTCTGCTGGCGTGGCGTTACACTTTTATGTGAAATTTCTTATTCAGGTGAGTACTAAATAAAAACAATAACTGGCTGATTGTACATTGTACATCTAGATTATTACATACCCACTCACCAAATGAAGGATTGTGAGCAAAAATGTGAGCTTAAAATATTTTAGTCATTTACATTAATTTCTAGTCATTTACATTCATTTCCTGTATATTATCTTATTTTCTGTTAAGAAAAAATGCGTTGTACAAAACAGCCTAGCAACAAGACAAACACTTATAATTATTACAATATATAGCCTATAAAATATTAATTTTGTATTGTGTCTGTGTTTCAATAGCTCTGTGTTGCTAACTGTTAATTGTGCAAGAGGTCTTTAGCTGTACTGATAAAAATCAAGAGCTGCCAGGATGTGACAGTGACAAGTAAGAATTGCATGAAAACATATGTGACCATCACAGTATAAATATGGGATATATAAAAATTTGGATATTTTTAAACATCTTGACTTCTCTGCACTACATCACAAAAGGTAAGACTACTTAATTAATTAAGGTACAGTTAATTAATTGTTTATTTATCTATGAATTTGGAATCTAAACGTATTTACAAATACGAATGCTGGTACAGTTCAACTAACCCTGTAAAGGCTGACATACGAAACAATAGTTAAAAACGTTCTTTTGAAGTATCTTATTTGAGACTCACATTTTAGCATGAGTTTTCTTTAAAAAAAAATGTATGGATAATAAAGTAAAATTAAATACTTATATGCAGTGCAGGTTTAATATATCCACTTTAATTATTTACATGCGTGTTAGGTTATGTACCTGCGTCAGAGCAGCTCTATTCACAGTAAATAGCCTACTCTGCTCCATATGTACTGCTATCATTTACATGTGTGGAACCTCTCCAACTACATCTCTGCATATTGCTGTGAGTTTTATTATAACGTTTATCTGGGAACGCAACGTGCGCCATTTCATCAGATTTGTAAGGTAAATCATTTATAAATCTGGGCAAACACAGGAGAATAACTGATCATCGCGATTTCAAAATAAAAGTTTAAACCCTCACTCTGAATGTGTCCGAATGTTAAAGATTAAGTGGACATTTGAATTAAATGTTGTTTAGTCAATATTAAACAAGGATTAGATCCAGCAGTAAAGTGTAAAAACAACGTCAGACCGTTGGCGCCTTCTGCAGTCATTTTTTATAATGCATAATGTATGTTAGTTCTATTGTTTATAATACATTATGTATTTGTAACAATAAAACCATGATTACTTGCTTTTGGTACTTTATTCAAACTAATTATTATTGTCTCATGGCTATTATATATGTATTTTAAGTAATTTTCAAGGCTGTTGTTCACTTAGGTTTTTAATTACCACAAAAAAAATAATTATAATTATCTAATTACATGATTAATCGTCAGAATAATCCACGGATTACCCAATTACTAAAATAGAATTATACTAAAAGTCCTTGTACTTACAAAAAAATATAAATCAGATGACAGAAGTACAACAGATTTTTCAGCTTTAAGTTTTGATCATGTTAATCATTTAGAGGCCTTAGAAGTTTGGGTATCATAAGAAATCAGACTTAGTCTTATATAGGCTCTGTATTGTTAATGTATATCATATGTGTGTTTTTGTCAGCCTGTACTCCATCAGACAGTGGTTTGACACAGATAACAGCTTTCTCAGGAGGTTCTGTGCTGCTGCCCTGCACCTGTACCAACCCACAGGACAATCCCAAAAGCGTCTTTTGGGAATCCAACAGCAAAACAGCTTCTAAAAATGGCATTTACGCTGATATATCCAGTGTGTTTGAGCGGTACATTGACAGAATTACACTGTTTAATCAGACTTCACCTGGAAACGTCTCTCTACTTCTGTCAGACCTGACTAAGGATGATCAGGGATTGTACGTCTGTTTGTTAGATAAAACAACCAGATTCATAAACGTCACCATTGAAGGTAAGCAATCAGTCTCTGGTACGATTTTTTTTACTTTATTTTATTGATCATTATCCACCTTTTTCTTCAACGTGGAAGTAAGACTATGGGTGAGATGTTCAGTTCATTATTCGCTGTAGGGAAATAACGAGAAGAATAACAACATGCAGTAAACGGTAAAACTGTTTGCACTACATACCAATGTGTTCATAATTAATATAATACATTAAAATAATATGGTAAACTTTACAATATTAAGCAGTAAAATGAGCTGTTTTGTACAGCTAAAAACAGCTGGATGGGGATGAGACCGAAAGCTACACCAGTAAAATTTACAAATGGCTGCGCCCACTCTTTGTGGGAAGAAAAAGGTGGATATGACGTGAACAGACAAAAGTCAAAACAGCTACAGTTCTTTCCAAAACACTTTTAAAACTAGGCAAGATCAAAAAAATATGTACACGATCAGCTGATATTGTCCCACATTGCCTCAAGCAAGATCTCTGACTTTTTGCTCCCTTTCAGTTTTGGAGTAATAAAGAAACATATTGTATTTTTCTAGCAGAATTCCCTTAAAGCAGAATTACTGGTCACACACTGAGCAGTATGCAGTTATTCCCTTGTGAGCCCAACCAATATATTCATCTGATGTTCTAGTTTAAATTTCCTCATCAGCTTGTACCATTTCTGGTTATTTCTATTTTGAAATATAGCAAGAATTGCACCTACAAACTGAATTTCTCAACTGACCTTCCCCCTTTTTCTTTTGCCGACTGTAAAATTATGAATTTAATCAATGTTTTTTTACTGTTTCTAATAAATTCTCTGGTAGGATTTTATCTGCATTAACTGCACACTATATTCATTCACAACTAAACCTTTCAGAAAAGATTCTTGTGTAATATTATGGTTAAAACAATTTATCTCTTCCTTTTTGTTTTCCTTCATTAGAGAGAAGTGAAAATACAGCACCTTCTATACTGAGTCACAGCGTGATGATCTCTGTGCTGTTTCTGGTAATAGCAGCAGGAGGAGCCACTGTCTTTTACTGTATACACAGAGGTCAGCACACACACATTAGCTAAATGCACACTCAAGTCACAAATACAGTTTAATTCAGGTATTTACTGTTCTGTTTTTAAAGCTCACAGAAAAACAAGAACGGAGAATGGAGAGATGAATGTGGAAAATAATTTAGTAAGTTTTAATACACATTTAACAAATTAATATGCTGGCCGTTTTATAAGGATCTTTTCATCATGTCTCTTTAGGAGGATTCAACGTATGTTACTCTGCAGAAAAAATACAATGCTGAGGAAATGTATGGAACTATCGGGAACAGATCAAAGGAACAGTAGAATTTCAGGTGTGTTGTGAAATTTGCATTTGGCTTACTAAACCCTGTTTGCCACTCAACATTACATGACAAATTCATTGTTAAAAAACATCTGCTAAACGAGTACAGGTGAATCTAAATCTAATTAGGCATTATTATTCTTGTTATTAGTCTTTTTTTATAGAAGTTTTTTATTTTTTTATAGAAGCAATTATAAAATTCTAGACAGTATTTGTGGATTATTTATGATGAAAGAACAAAAAGTCAAATGAAAATCATATATTATTATGTTTTTTTTAGCCTTCTCTTAGCTTTATTTTAGGCATTTCGCAATATTATCATGTGCAACATTGGAAAAGCAAAGCACATTCTTAAAGTACTATATGTATCTGTTTTAATATTTACTAAAACCAAACAAAACAACATGATTAGGCATGATCTCATTTCATACATCAGACATGGTCTCTAAAAAAGCCCTGCCCTCACAGGCGTGGCAGAATGAAAGACTTAATAAATGTGCAGAGCATTGCACTAGCTTCTGCTTTTCTCAGAGACCAACAGGATCACAACTTGCTTAAAACTCTCAAAATGGCAGAGGCAGCTAGACGAGTAAGTACGCAATTATTGACAACTTATCAATGACAACTCTTAGTAACGGTCTTAGTCACAAATAAAGGTAATTAAGAGTCAAATAGTAAAGCATATAGAAAAAAAACAACCTCAATAAATAAAACCTTTTTTGTTTTAATTGAATTGAAGTTTAATTAAAAATGGTTGCTGTAGTATAATCTAATGCTGATGTGTTACTGTACGATCAAAATAATACCCAAGAACATGGACTTATATTTCCAAAAGGTTTATCATATATATATATATATATACAATAAGATATATAATCTGAAATGTATAATTTGAAAGTAGTTCAGAATAGGGGTGGAACGATTTAACTTTTTGAACAGCATTTTATGTGAATTTGTCCATTCAAACACAATACTTCTAACACAATAATGCTAGGGCGTTGCTATGCGGTTGCTAGGGTGCCAAGGGTTGTTGCTAGGGTGTTGCTATGCGGTTGCTAGGGTACCAAGGGTTGTTGCTAGGGTAGCCAGGCCAGTTGCTAGGGTGTTACTAACATGTTAGCATCATTAGCAAGTAGCTAGCATGTTGCTAGCCTGATTAGCCAGTTACTAGCATGTTGCTAGCATGTTACTAGCATAATTAAAAAGTTAGTAACATGTTGCTAGCCTGTTTCTAGCATGATCAGCAAGTTACTTGCATGTTGCTAGCATGATTAGCATGTTGCTAGCATGATTTGCATGTTACAAGTATGTTGTTAGCATGCATGATCAACAAGTTACTAGCATGTTGCTAGCAAAATTAGCATGTTGATAGCATGTTTCTAGCATGATTAGCAAGTTACTTGCATGTTGCTAGCATAATTAGCAAGTTGCTAGCATGAATAGCATGTTATTAGCATGTTGCTTTCATGATTAGCATTTTTAAACAAGTTAAAACCAATTGATTTAGTTAAAAACCAGCTAGAACCAGCCTAGGCTGGTTGTCTAGTCTTAGCTCAGGGGTGCCCAATCTTGTTCCTGGAGATCTACTTTTCTGCAGAGTTTAGTTCCAACAGTGATCAAACACACCTGTGTGTAATTATCAAGTGCTCCTTCAGATCCTAATAGTTGGTTCAGTCATGGGTTTAGCCATGACTGGTCTTTTAACAGGTCTTCCAGTTTGACCAGCTAAGACAAGCCTGACCAGCTAAAAATAGGCCAAAACCACTTTAAGACCAGCCTGGGAGACCAGCCAAAGCAGCCAATCAGCTTAGGCTCAGAAGTTTTCACCCCCTCAATGAAAATGGGATTTTTGGTGGATTTTATAGTCTGGGTTACGAAAACCATAAACCAGATCAGTTAGAAAAGAAATAGTAACCCGAGTCAGACCAGTCTGAAGGTCTGGGCCAAGTTTGGTGGTTGTAGCTTAAAAGCTCTAGGAGGAGATACACTTTAAAATTTAGTCTCAGAGGAAGAAAAAGATTAAATAGTAGATCAGTAGTTTGGCTTTTTCAAGCCAACCTAATGATTGCTCATATTCCAGCATATGGTATTTGCATTGAACAGGAGTGACTGGTTTGTCCATGTTTTATTTTTTCCCATTGCTTGTTGTAATGTAATGGGAAGCCAAAATGTGCATCCATCAACAGAAACATACATTTAGCCAAACTCGAACCCTGTTTGTTTTACATGTTGTTATTTATAACAAACCATATTACAGATGCGTTGTCAGATTTAAAATCTAATCTAAGGCAAAAAGTAAACATTGCTGATGTGTCACAGAACACTGTTTTGTTTCTATGGTGGAGCATGAGAGACAACAGCAAGTATAGAGTAGAAAGGGTGGTTGTGTTTTGTTTTAAATTCCAATTATCAAAAAGAACCAAATTTGTATAAATTGCTTTTTTTGTATTTAAAGCTGATACTGTACAAGTGAGATGTTAAATATTTGTCTTTCTAGTATGTCTTTACTGGGAGAATAAATAATCGCAACTATCCCGAGGTCAGCCATGACAGACACATAAGCATAGAAGATCTGAGAATAGCACTTCAGGATGATACGAATGTCATGCAAATACGGCGTGACTTTGAAAGATTGGGAAGACACTATGAACTAAAAATACTTGAAAATCTGACTAATTACATCCCACACTACCCAACCCCCATTGAATTTCACATCTCAGAGGTGACTCATGTCACTAACAACGACGATCTTCCGAAAATCATGGAGTCAAGGGGATTCAAGGCTAATGAGAACTTCTCATGGTGGAGTCTGAAGATTGATGACGGGAATATAAGAGCAGCTGAGGAACGTTTTTTGGAGAAGGTGTTCCCAAACAGATCCCAAGATCAAAAAGAAAAACAGGAGCAATTCCTCATCAAATACACCACATCTCCTGCCTTCCACATTGACAAATCACGCTACGGCAACTTTCGGTTCACGTTTCCTCTGAAAGAACTGATGGACACATACAAGGAGCAGATGTGTGGAGGCCAAGATCCAGTTCTCAGGGAGTATAAGACAGTGTTTTATAGGCAGGAGATCATGTATGTTGTTCTCGTTCACAGTCCTAATGACAATAAGGAGTTTGAGAAATTCCCAAAGATTGAAAAAAGCCCATTTGCAGATTATAAAGAAAATCTAATTGTCTGGAAAGCACAAGCCATTAGTGATAACATTAGATATAAACTGGTACTGAATAAACAAGACAGAATAGCAGAGGTTAAACCTGTGCTTGAGCATTATTATGTATGGGATCATGTTAGCCTAGCATTTTATTTCAACGGTGTATTACGGTTCCCTCAAGAAACCCTTCGAAAGAGCATCACCTGCTGTAAATTGGATAAAAAAAAAATTGCAAAAGGAGAAACCTGCTCTTTCCTAGAAGAAGCAGAAAAAATACTTCTAAATACTATCTAAATATTTGGTCTAAAAACAATTTGTACACAGAAAGATACAGCAAGTAACACACTGAATTAAACATTAAATTCTGGAGTAGTAAAACTGAAAAGGTATTTTCTTGTAATCTGTTTTGTTTACAGCTTAATCTTTTAAATGTCACCTGTCCCCTCAGAGGGACACCTACTTCATTATATTACAATTAAATCCTATTCTAATCATGTAGATACAGATATTTTACCACTGTTTTTTTTTTTTAATTTCTTACATTACATTACCATGGAAATGGTACATAAAAATCATATTAGGAAATGTATTTGTTCATCTCTGTAAACCATATTGATGTCTTGATTTTAATCGATTCTTATTTTTCCGAAACAATATCAATTTTTAAATCCCAAGAATCGATTAGTCTAGCCTGTTTTCAGTTAATGAAGGGAAAGTTGTAGCGAACTTCCCATCCAATAAATTGCAATAGGCTTTGTGTTCTTTTACTTTAGATTAAAAAAAATGTATTTGTTCATGAATTATAACAATTTAAGTTTGGATAGTACACTTTCACATCTGTGTTCAAAAATGGGGGTGACAGTTAAAGGGTTAAAACATAATTATGTACAGTGTAATAAAAGGACAGTGGAAGCAAACACACAAGGTCTATTTAAATATGTTTTAATTGCACATTGATAATGTAAATATAGCTTAATATTTTACTAGTCTATCTCTTTTGACCTCATTAGTGTTTTGTAATCTAACAGATTATTTTTAAAGTAATTTATGAATTGTAATTACATGATCAATTATTAAAAATCATTATTAACGTTTTATTTTGCTTGACCATTTTATTTTTCTTCTTGTATATGCAGTTTAAGATCTATAAATCTCTAGAGAAAACATAATTGATTTTGCAATTCTGTAATTTGCAGTGATTTTCTATTATTCTTTTCTATGGGCCTGTTTGCCTGACTTGTGAATGAACTTATCATCATTAAACTCTTTCCCATAACTACAACTTTGACTTCTGACCTTCTCTGGGAGCAGTTGCAAAAACACAGCCAGTGTGTTAAGGCTGTGTCTTAAAGAAGTCATCGGATGCCCATTTTCCACAAGTATTATTCCTTAGGGTCTTAATGAAAAGTCTATAATATACTTTGGTTAAAAATTCTCAATGGTAGTGTAAACAACACCATTTTTACCTTGTCAAAATGAGCTCTGCAAAAACCAACCCATTCTGATGGATTGCTCCTTTAAATGCAAATGAGCTCTGCTTGCCCCACCCCGCTCTTCTGTGGGTGACGAGCTGTGCTCAGAGATTGTTTACTTGTTTACTACTGCATTTAGCGTGTTTAGCCGCATTTAGCCACGAATGTTGCTAACTAGCAGGTTATTAGGAAAGGTGATTGCAGAGATTCATAAAAAAAAACCTTATACTCACTTCTGCTGTAGGTGAAGCTGGATCAAGAATGATTTGCGTGAACATAGACACCTTTATGTAGATCAGGAGGCGCATTCCCTTCACAAACAAACGTAATCCACTGCATCTTCAGCAGCTCAGATGTTGGGAGTAAATGACCACCACTACATTCATTATTACATCCAGCAACAGAACACCTCAATCGCTCAATCGGAGATATTCTTGTCTAACTTACATCCCTGCTCCTGCATCAAAACAATGGAGGTGGGACTGTTGCAGCTGACCTGAGGTAAGACGCTCATGTCAATCAACTATCATGGGAGCGGCCTCTGTCAGTGTGATGCCACAACGACAGGCATCTGAGAATGGCTCGATTTGAAAAAGGGAATATTATTTTTACAGATTAATTAAAAACCACTGCATGGATTTTTATCATTATAGGGTAGATATGTACATAAACTGCCCACACACATTAATGTTCAAACAACATGTAACCATTTAAAAAATTATCTAACCAACTATCAGTTAGACAAGGGTTCAGATTCAAATGAATAACATACAATCAAACATATTTTTTGTGTAACTGACTTTAAAAAGTAGTTTGACCAGTCTAACTTGGTAAAAATATTTTACCCAAGTAATGACTACTTTCACAATTTCAGACCCCTTGGACTGTTCGTGTTGGTTTTGCCCTTGTCACACCCCCCTTTGGACTGTTTTGTTGGTTTCTCCCTCTTGTGTCCATATATGGTGTTTCCTGTTCTGTTCCTTGTTAAGTCATTATTGGTTAATCACCCAGACCTGTCTTTGTATCATTAGCACTCCTTTATAAGTTGGACTCTGTTCATTGTTTGGTTGTCGGATGTTAAAGTTATGTTGGCGTGTGTGTTTCCCTTCTGTTTCTGCCTGGAGTTACCATTTGTGAAATTTATTAAAGACCTTTCGTTAGATTTCGTCGTCATTCAACACACTGCCGTGACACACAAAACCAACTCACTGTATGTTTTTTTTTTTTGTGCAATAGTTATTTAGCCATCACATCAGTAGTTTGCAGTGTGCAAATTATAAACATGGGTTTTATAGCTTTATTGCAAGCTAACATAGGACAAAGTTCACTTCTGAATCTGTAGCCTAATCTAGAACTGTGGAACTGGGAGTTACACTGGTGTTCAAATTAGATGACTGTCTGTGTTAAAGACTGAATAAGATGAAGTACAATCAAATTAAAGGCCTTAAGTGATTAAAAAGATAAAAGAATAAACAAAATTTACAGAGCACTTCAATTTTTTTTAGCTGTCTCTGAAAAGTTTGATAACATTACCAGCTATATTGTTATAATCTACTGCCTCCTTATGTTTCATTCATTCTGAGTACATGTTCCTGCAAGCATCCAGATGCTGGGAGTAGAGTTCAGCAAACTCCTTCGCTGTGTTGAGTTGTTGTTCACACCAGCCAATCAGGAACTTCTGCAGTACATTCACTCGGGAGCTATGAAAACGCTCGATCTGCCACACATTAGTCCAAAAATTATAGTACAGTATATCCTCTATAAATGAACAATGTGAAAACTTGACCAACCTTGTGGCATGACTTATTATGAGATCAAGAAGGCATGTCCAAATTTGCAACATAACAAATTTCCAACTGTGGTAACGTATTTAGCAGATAATCTTCATTGGGTTTAATATCAGTCACAGTATTTACCTCTTGTTTAGCCACAGATGAGGTCTGGTTGAACTCTTTCTCAACTGCTTTTTGAAATGCTTCCATCTACAGAATCAGACCAGGAAAGACTTCATCTGAATTTACCAGTCACACAGGACATGAACATTTCAGTATGGACAGAATGAATGGTAGATAACACAGATGAAAACATACCACTTCTCTTTTATTGGCCTTGGCTTTTTCTGTATTCTTCTTAACTGTTTCCAGCTCTATCAGCTTACAGGTTCTTCTGAAGAGCATCTCCTGTAATAACGCAAGCAGAAATGGACAATTACTATCAAAGCATCTTAAGTCAGATTTTCATTACAAACCCTGCATTAAATATAATTTATTATATATATGCACCAGCACTTTAGACATATTGTGGAGTGCTGATATACAGTCCAGCAGCACAAAGATCTTGTCTGTATCAGTCCGTTACCAGGTTATTGTGGTGAACTAAAATTAAAACTTTTGTTATTTGAAATACACTACCAGCCAACAGTAAGACTTTTTATGTTTTTTAAAGCCTGCATTTATTTGATCCAAAGTATAGTAAAAACAGTAAAATTTAAAATGTAATTTATTCATCTGAATTTTTAGCATCATTACTCCAGTCACATGATCCTTCAGAAATCATTCTAATATTCTGATTTGCTGTTCAAGAAACATTATTATTATTATTATTATTAATATCAATATTTAAAACAGTTAAGTAATTTTTTCAGGATTCTCTGATGAATAGAAAGATCCATAGATCAGCATTTATCTTATATGAAAAGGTTTGTAATATCCACTATACCATTCAAAAGCTTTGAGTCAGTATAATTTTGTATAAAAACTAAAACTTTCTATTCATCAAAGAAACCTGAAAACAATTCCACTCAGCTGTTTTCAACATAATAATAGTAATACAGTTTTTGAGCAGCAAATCAGCATATTAGAATGATTTCTGAAGGATCATGTGACTGGAGCAAAGATGCTAAAAATTCAACTTTGAAATCACAGGAATACATTACATTTTAAAATATATTCAAATAGAAAACAGTTATTTTAAATAGTAAACTGTTTTTCCTGTACTTTGGATTAAATAATCGCAGGCTTGCTGAGCAGAAGAGACTTAATTAAAAAACATAAAAAATCTTACTGTTCAAAAACTTCTGACTGGTAGAGTAAATTAAACGTTAACTGAAATTAAATAAAATAGACACTAACTGAATTAAAATAAGTATAACAAAATGTATTTTAGCAAGTTGCCAAGACAGCATTTCTCATTTTCATTTAGTTTCAACCTGATGTACTAAAAAGTACATACTGCTTTAGCAGTGGGGATTTTCAAGGACTCTCTGCAAGTCATTACATTGTCACGCCATTAAGTGGTGATCGTTTTAATAAGCCATAGCCTTATTAATTCTGTTGTGGTTTTTTGTTACCGGAGGAAAACTATTTTGTGGCAGGGCCAAAAATAGACAATGTAGGTGGTAATACTGTATCCAAAAACTGTATCCAAGTTACTCTGTATTAAATGTTGTTACAGTAGTGCACATAATCACAGCCATGCTGATGCATTGAGTAAAACATACTTTTTCTGCCTCTTGGTAACGAGACTCCAGGTCCAGACCAAAACCGAGAGTAGACATATTGTTACTAGCAACTTTTTCAAAGTTTCGCTAAAGATTAAAAAAAAAATCCAATTATTATTATTATTGAACAATTGTGTATAAATAGAAAAATGACTATAAACCCTTTCACTGTGTTTAACATTTGTGCATGTAAAGTGGTCTTACTTTTACTGCCTCAATAATATCCGACAGCTTCAAACAAATCCTAAAGAAACACATCACATCTGAATAAATTGATTATTCTATCAAACACGCATGTCTCACACATTCCCTCTTTATTCAATGTGTGCACATTAATGCAGACACAAATGGTCATTTTATTTAGTAAATTCTTACTTGGAGAAAGCTACAGCATCTGCATCGTCCTGATTCACACAAAGATGAAGAGATGTGGAGAAATGTCCGCAGGCCAAAGCAAGCTCTGTAAAACACACACACATAGTGACTGTATTCCTAAATAATGTGTATTGAGCATGCATATAAACTTCTTGCATATAGACTTACTTTGCTCTGTCATCACAACATCAAGTAATTTCTATTGAGAGAAGAGCACACAATTGCACCATGTATTATAAAATGACAGTCCAATGGCCAAACAGAAATTAAAAACAGCTTAAATAGTGTACCTCTGTGGCAACTTTTGACAACGCAGCAACATTTGTGTTTTTGTTCCTCTCATTCTGAAAGAAGTTGTCCACATCCTGGAGGTATTAAATGATATATTTACATGTGTGATATAAATCACATTAACGGATCTGTGATATTTGTATAGTCATAGATCATGTGTCACTTTCCCAGAGGTGCATAAACCACTCACATGAACAAACTGACTCATAAACCCACACTCAAACACAGATACCTTATGACTTTCCTTCCTCATCTCCTCCACAGCCTGACTGAGGCGATTAAAGATTCCTTTTCTGCCTCGCTGTTTTCCAGGAGACTAGTCCAAAAAAATACATGCAATGATGTAAGGTTATCAAAAGTAAAATTATCACATAAGATCTGACCAGCTAGAAACCAGCTGCCATGTTCTAAAAAACAACTGCTACCTTCAGTTGCTTTAGGTTATAATCAGGTTAGCCTGATTAGTCCCATTCAATTGAACTGAATATTAACTGCCCTAGTATTTTATTTAGAGCAATCAGCAGGCTATGATGCTGAATTTGAATTAATAATGTATGTGTGTGTGTTTATAGCAAACCTCAGAGTTGTTAAGAAAGCTGTCCAGAGATTTGCAATTGCAGAGAGTTGGGTGTGCTGCCACCTGCTGGAGATAAAACTCCAAAGCCTTACAATAACTCTTCCAATCCTGTCCCAGAGCCAGGAACCCTGAGCACATACAGAAAACGTATAACATGCATTACACAAGAAACAAAATATCAAACCAAAATAACTTAACCAACTAGCTTACTAACGTTATGCAGATATATAAATAATACATACCGAGTTGTTTGAGTGTTTTGGTCTGCGTGTTTGACTGTGACGGAAATGCTTTAGAGGGCAAAGGCGGGAACTGTGGGAATAATTGATTAATCTTAGTGCCTTTCTCATTCATAGATCTGATACTTTTAAGATTAGTTTTGGAGAATTCACTCACTATAATTCCTTGAAGTCCAGGAAGATTTTCTTGTGAGAACAGACTCTGCTGAAGCCAGTCAAAGTCGTCATATGTTCGAAAAACACAGACCCCAGCACTGCTGTTCAACTGAGGGGAAAACATTTTAATGATATTGTAGCGTTCCACAAAACTTATCTAAAACACGTTTTTTACATTTACTAGTCGTCTTACTTTCTGGGACGTGATGGCAAACGTCAGAACGTCTCCATCCTCAGTCACATCAGTGATTCTGATGCTGCTCGCACTTACACTTAGTGCTGCTTCTGCATTTGAATCTTCCTGAACACTCACACAGAAACATTGATTTACACAGAATGAACGAATTATGTGAAAAATGCTTGCATTCGGGTATGATCACTCATGATTTATTAGCAGATATCCGTGCTGTGAAATTTATAAGATCTTAAATCTGCTGAGGTAATCTTCCTGTTTAGTCACAGCCATTTACTTACAGTAATGCATTTTGAATGAACATTAACTATGAACAACGTAACGTAATTACCAAAAATAAATACTGTAAAACTACATTTAGTGATATTTAAAGCTTAAATTAATATTAACATTCATTGTGACTGACTACAGTCAGCAGATGGCTGAACAGCATGTTACTACATAGTCATGTGATAATCACAACCAGAAATAGTTACTTACCATCATCCTTGCAATCAGTTGGTTGTCCTACTTTGGTTTAGTCTTCAAAGGAACAAAACAAAGAAATATAAGAAAACTTAAAGTAGAACTCTCAATTTTCCATATGAACCATTTTACTGTCCTCTCTTCTTCACCTCAGTTTTTCCACTCTTTCCCTTCCTTCCTTGCTCTTTCTCTCTGGTTGATACAAAATGCTCACACGTACATTCCTGCGGAGACAGGATATCCTTCGGATCAAAGGTTACTTTGGTCCTGCGATTTGGATGTATGTTAAATTTTATCCAATATATAGTTTTTAATGTCCTCTTTGAATGACATATGGAATACACTCACATTACATGTCAACTAAGTAACTTGTAAAGCAAGTCATTATAGGCTACTGAGTAACTAAGCAGTTAGACTGCAGGCAGGTGTAACTCATAAACTTTGCCCAGTGTTCATAACATGCAGAAACACATTTAAGTTGACTGGATTTCAAATAATTTAACAAAAAATAGTGACAAACAAGTCTCACAAATCATCTAACATTTTCGATTGATAAATAATTTTATGGACAAACGTGACTTGTAATCTTCACAACCTATCGAAACAACTGATAACAAAAATTATTATGGTTAAGAATAGAAAGAACTTTGGAACAATAGTGATGGAATAAAAGATGCACAAACAAAAATCTGGTCATTCTTTATTCTAATTTTCCAATTCAGTTACACTTTAGTACAAGGTTTTATTGTCCCTGCTGCTTAAGACTGACATGCATCTAGACTAACTGATGCAGCTTGCCACGTCCCATAGTTTCCCAAATGATTTTCAGACTTGCACTTTCACGTGGAGTGTTTGTAGTACGATAACAGGTCGTCCAGACTTTGTGTTTGAGCAGTCTGCGGTTGAGAAGGTTGTGCATATGTGGGTATGTCAGAAGGTTGTCTCGTAGTAGACTTGTTCTCTGTGTCTCTTTCTGTGGACATTTGGGTTTCAGACCACTTGAAGGCAAGTTTTCCTTTGCTCTGTCCTCTGTCTGTGGCTCTGCTGTAATTGGCTCTTGTGTCATCTGTGTAATACGCAGAAGGAGGAGCAAACTCTGAATCTCGCTCTTCTCGACGCCGACTGGTCCACTGACCCCAGGAGAACTCTGGAAATAGAAATAAATGCTTAAAGTTGTGCATCTTCAAAAAAACCAAATGTAAATGTAGAGGAAGGAAGGAATATGGCGTGCATTTATGTGCACGATCACGTACCTTTGCCTCTGTCCCACTCTCTTACGTGTGGAATGCCAGGTTTGGTGTCTTTTCTCTCTTGAATCTCTACTTCTACTTTCCGCACTGTTGGAGGAGCTGGAGGTCCAACCAAATCTTCATCATCTTCATTTTCATCTTTCTCAGCATCATCAGGAGCAGCTACAACCCAAATCAGCCACATAGACCTTAGAATTCATCACCAACACACAGATACACATTAAGACCTATTAATTAAATAACTAGTATTCCACAACACACCTTCTTCTTCATCGCCTGGCTCCAGCTTGCTTTTCTTCATCCTCCTCATCCTCACTTTAGCAAGTCGAGCTTCAAGCAGAGCTTTCCGCTTCTCCTTCAGTTGCTCACGTTTGTGGCGCTGATCTGTGGTCTGCAGAAAGAAAGAGAAAATTGTAAAAACACTGATTTAAACTTCAGACTGAGGACATAGTAAGCTCAGTAATTGTATATATGAAATTATCAAACAAATATTTTAAAATAAAAAAACAATTACTGGATACTGATAGGCTTTCAGAAGTCTTTGCTTCATAAGCATACAACACCTTAAATTACCATCTACCTAGTCAGCTCACTCTGATTTAGAAAATAGTTTGTGACTCTTCATTTAATTCAGTTGATTTGACCTGGTCTCTCAGCATGTCTAGAGTTTCTCTTTGTTTTCTTCGTTGGTCCTCATCCTGGGCAAAAGCAAAGTAACCAACACCCAGCTCCCTGGCCTCTGAAACAAACGCGAGAAAATCCATGTGAAGAAAGATTTTCAGCATTCTCATAGAAGAACTACAGACATTTTCTACACAAAAGACAAGTCTCAGTGTGTAGAGATCAACACTCTCCATTACCTTGCTCTCTGATATTTTCATAGTGAATGGGTCCAACAGGTTTTTTCATCTGCTCCTCTTCCTCTCTCTCCCACTGCTCTCTCTGCATTTCTCTCCTCATGTCCTCAGATAACAGTGTCCTATCAGCTCCAGTCACCCTGCACACAATAAAACAGATATAGATTGCACAGGAACAATTCCAATTAATTACATACAAAAAAAACAGCAATAATTGTACCTCTTGTTCTGAAATTCTTGGTCCATTTTCTGAAAATTGGGTAGGTCTTTCCTCAGACATCTTCGAGAACGTCCTAATGCATCGACATAGTCCACCCTGCAAAAACGAGAGTAAGAAACCCACAGCAGAGTTCTTATCGAAATTCCTCTTTATCAGGTTTAATATGCATGGTACCATTCTTCATTTGCGTTCTGTGGAGGTGGAATAGGGACGTTCACATCAGAGTCCTCTCCGTCTCTGTCCCCTGCTATATGCGCAGTGTGCGTCTGAGGTTCATTCCTCTGGTTGATGATCTTTTGGGTGAAGTCCACCAGGAAAAGACTTTCAGTCTCCTCATCTAAAGATAAAAAAAAATGCAGTCTACTTCAGTATCAGTTCATTTTTGTTACACTAAAAAGCAGAGGAAAATGTTTTCAAGAATTTAAATATTTGAATACGGGAATGCCCGCAAACATACCTGGGAAATCTCCTTTTGTCATCTGTTCATAAAGACGTGCCTTTTCCTCCAATTTTTGCCTGCATAAGACAAAAATGGAAAACATTAATAGAGTGTTTTCACAACGCGTCATCAATCGGCATATTGGCAGCACTGAACATAAACAATGCCACTGAACAGAACTAAACTTGCATATTTTGCTGGTTATAGCTGCTGAAAATGGTCAATTATTGTCATGTTTTGGGCTGTACTAATTGGTCGGACCGGGAAAAACATTTGGAGTACTATAGACTGCCAAAAGTTATAACAAATCAATGAGAAGAATGCAGAAAACTATCTGAGGAACAAAAGATGTTTGTGGCTTGCTGAACTGAACCAGGATTTCCAGAGCAAGAATCTTGAAGACATTCTTGCTGTTTGTTCTCATCATTTCCAGTCAGGCAGGTGAAATATTATGCTAATATCTAAATTAATAATGCTGGTACTTATCTTTACCACCTATTAACTTATTAACTTATTTTGTCAAAATATTGTGCCTTTTCCTACTTACTAGCACCTTCTCTATATGATTTAGCAGTTTTCACACGTTTTTTCTGTGGTTTAGACAGCATAAATTACCAAAACAACATATTCAGTAACACATTTACAGTGCAGTCCATGCTGTTGTTTACATCCGAGTATCGCCAATGTAGCCGCTCATACGGGTAACTGACAAAATCGTGACATAAGTGCAAACCTTCTATGTTGCGTTATACAGCAACATTCATTTTTTGGGGCAAAAGAAAATAAATCAGGAGGATATAAAGAATCAGAATAATGCAGTACCCATTCAAAGTTAATTCACCTGGATTTATCAAGTGTGTTTTCTTCCTCTGCAGTTTGCTGAACGTCCTTCTGTGCTCGTACATTGACTCCTTCATTCTGTTTGCTCCAGACATTGGGCTTCTGTGAGCACACATAATCAAATAAAACGGGCGTATTTATATATTAATTCAATTATCATATTTAGCTGTCATTAATTGTCCGTGTCTTACTTTTATTTTTGCCTTAGACTTCTGAGCAGCTCCTGCGTCTTGGCCAAGTCGGTCGTGCTTAAATTGTTCCTGTTTCCGATATAATTCGGCTTTCAAATCAACCAGCTGAAAAGTAAATAAAGTAGATATTAGTCAAGAGATTTCAGGCCATCATTCCCAGTTTAGAACGGGCTCAATGCAAGTTTGCTGTCATGCTAAGCTAACTATAATAAATAAACTCGACTAAAATGCTCCTTATAATCTCTTCGTTTAAAAGGGCGATTCAAGATACGAATTACTCACTGATGACGCTGTGACACTGTATGGTTTCTTCTTTTTATCCATTTTAAAGCTAGCTGTTTATGTAAACCAAGCTAAAGCTGACATTCAGAGAGCAAAACAGTGTATCCCTGAAAAGGAGAAATGTAAGTCTGCCATCTGATGTCTCGGAGGTTACACTACAATAGTGTTTTGAATTGTATCATGTTAATAAAGTGGTACGTTTTGCGTTTTAGTGAAAAATACGGAAACTGTAATTTTAACGTGAACTGACATGCTCCAAAACATGTTACTAAATGTTCAAAAATATGTCATTACGCTGGTATCATGTCATGAAAACATAGCAATACTGTGGTACATTATTTGTTTGTGAAAATATGAAAACCAAAGGTTTATCGTTCTAGTTGCTTCACATGAGTAGGATGACCATGTTGTTGGAAATAAATGCTGCCAACCACATACAAAGGTGAGTCCACTTAAAAGTGTGTGTTCCTATCAAATAGGCCGCATTTGTTCCCGTTACAGAGGAATTACCAGGTCAATCAGATAATCCAGCCATGGCAATAGTTCAGTGGTCTAGTAACACTAATAGCTATTGACACAGCAGTGTAACACCATATGACTTTATCATCTGTTATCATCATATTCATATCACCCTAAGGGAAATCTCTGTCACACACATACAGTAACCATCAGGGTTTTTTACTTCTGTTTGTTTTCACACTTACAGTTGTAGACTTCAATGCTAATTGTTAACCAAAGGCTGTTATAAAAGTGAGAAGCAGATCTTATTGTGCAGACCTACAGAAGCAGTTTGATCATTACAGAAGGTGGGGTTGACTTCTTATTTTTTACTATTTCTGTGCATATTAAAGTGCAGCCATTAAGTGTGTTGTCATAAAACAGAACTAAACCAGGTAACTACCCAGGATGCCTCTGCGTTGTCGTGCCAGCCACATGTTTCTGCTCTTATGTGCTCTTTCCTTGTGTGTTGAGTCTGTGAGATGTGGCACCAGCTTCCTCAGTCCTGCTCAGAAACCACAGGTGAGTGTATGTCTGGTGGATGTTTCTGAGATATGTTTGGAGTAAACTAATGTGTTTTAAGATTAAAAAAAGATTACATAAATTTATGCTAGAAGATTGGCATGTCCGATGTTAAGGGTCGAAGGCCACCACGGGTGGGCAGAAGAGATGTTGCTGAGCCAGAGATCCCAGTGATTAAACAGGATGATCTGTTCATGGTAAAGACTCAATGCAAGTACACTTTTAAATAGGATTTTAATGAGTTACTATTGCAGTCATACTTTGTTTTCACTTTTCATTTAGATGAGTGCTCCATTCGAACTGTCTATGTCTCTGAATGAAGCTGAGTATCAGAAATATGGTCCTGTGCTGCAGAAGGTTCTGGGGAATCTTTTTAGTGATTCCCCACTTGGTGAGTTAAACACTTATTTTAAGAACAGATCCATATAAGTATTATAAAAATCAAATGGCAAATGCAATAAAACACCTGCGCTACTAGTCAACAGTTTTTGAACAGATTTTTAATGGTTTTTAAAGACGTCTGCTCACCAAGCCTGCATTTATTTGATCCAAAACACAGCAAGAACAGTAATGTTGTAAAATATTTTACGATTTAAAATAACTGCTTTCTATTTGAATATATATTAACATTTAATTTATTACTGTGATCAAAGGCTAAATTTTCAGCATCATCACACCAGTCTTCAGTGTCAAACGATCCTTCAGAAATCATATGCTGTTCAATTTTTTTATTATTATTATTATTATGATTTTTCTAAACAGTTGAGTTCATTTTTTTAGGATTCTTTTATGAATATAAAAATAAATTATAGAAATTAATATTTATAGAAATTAATACTATTTACCAAGAATGCTTTAAATTGATTAAAAATGATAAAGGCATTTATGTTACAAAAGATTTTCGAAAAAAATTTCCTCAGCTGTTTTCAACATAATATTAAATGTTGTTTGAGCAGCAAATCAGAATATTAGAATGATTTCTGAAGGATCATGTGACTGGAGTAAT
>JAHKKF010495680.1:0-10724 GCA_019740295.1 Labeo calbasu | reverse complement strand
TTCACATTAAATGCTGCTACACAAACTGTTATCATTTACATGTGTGGAGCGTCTCAAACTCCATCTCTGCATATTGTTGTGTTATAATGTTCATCTGGGAACACGACGTGCGTTATTTGATCAGATTTGTAAGGTAAATAATTTCTGAACTTACGCAAACACAGGAGAATACATCATTATCTTGCTAACTGTTCATTGCGATTTCAAAATATAAATTTTGATGTCTTCATATTCAAGAAATTATAGTGACTGTAGCTTTTCTATCATGAAGAAATGGCCAAATATTAAAGATTATTATGTATTTTAAAGGGGTCATCGGATGCAAAACTGACTTTTACATGTTGTTTGAACATAAATGTGTATTGGCAGTGTGTGTACACAACCACCCTATTATGATAACAATCCACCCAGTGATATTTTTGTAATCTTTATAAGAAATATCCCCTTTTTAAATCAAGCCATTCAATTAAATCACAGACACACCGACAAAGGCCGCTCTCAGGATAGTTGGTTGACATGACCGTCTTACCTTAGACCCGCCCTGATTGAGCTGTGTACAGTTTGACTCCGACCGCCATTGTTTCGACTCCGTTGCAGGGGAAGACAAGTCTCTGATTGAGCGATTGAGGTGTTCTGTTGTTGGATGTAATAATCATATGATCATAGCAGTCATAATTTACTCCCCCTGACATCTGATTAACGTTACTTTCGTTTTAGAAGGAAATGCGCCCGGCCATCTACATAAATGCGTCTATGTTTGCGTGAATCATTCGTGATGCAGCTTCACCTACAGCAGAAGTGAGTATAAGGCTTTTTATGCATCTTTGCAAATCGCCTTTCTTAAAGGAGAAGTTCCACTTCCAGAACAAAAATTTACAGATAATTTACTCACCCCCTTGTCATCCAAGATGTTCATGTCTTTCTTTCTTCGGTCAATAAGAAATTATGTTTCTTGAGGAAAACATTTCAGGAATTAGCTCCATGTAGTGGACTTTAATGGTGCCCCCAAGTTTGAACTTCCAGAATGCAGTTTAAATGCAGCTTCAAATAGCTCTAAACGATCCCAGCCGAGGAAGAAGGGAAAAGATCTAGCAAAAAGATCTAGCGAAAAGATCGGTCATTTTCGAAACAAATTGACAATTTATATACTTTTTTTTTAACCTCAAATGCTCGAATGAAGTCCACTATATGGAGATAATTCCTGAAATTGTTTCCTCAAGAAACATAATTTCTTATCGAAAGACACAAACATCTTAGATGACAAGGCGGTGAATAAATTATCTGTAAATTTTCTGTTCTGGAAGTAAATTTCTCCTTGTGCTCGTTAGCAAGTTTTGCGGCTAAAGTAAACAGACCGGCTTGTCACCCCACAGAAGAGAGGGGCGGGTGAGCAGAGCTCATTAGCATTTAAAGGAACATGCAACAGAGTGGCTCGCTCTGAACAGGGCTGATTTTGACAAGGTAAAAAGGGCGTTTTGTACACTACCACTGAGGAATTTTAACCAAAGTATGTTATAGACTTCTTATTAAGACCCTACCGAATCGTATCAACTTGTGGAAAATGGGCATCCAATGACTCCTTTAACAGTTTTGTTCAATAAAACCATATATTTACTTGCTTTTGATATTTTATTTGAACGAATTGTTTTTGCTATTTAATATGTGTTTCAAGTTATTTTAAAGGCTGTTGTTCACTTAGGTCTATTTTTATTACTACAAAAAAATTATAAAATTATTCGATTAATCATCAGATTACTCAATTACCAAGATAATCATTAGTGACAGCCCTAAAACAAGTAGAAAAACCCAAAATTTATTGGTCAAAAAGAGTCCTGAGGTATACGGAAGTCTGCTTGGAAAAAAACTGCACATTATTGTATTTTTTTTGCACAGTCTTCCACATTGAAAAGTGTAAAGAAAGTCAGGAGAAACTCCTAGTTTTGTGGCAGAGCCACAAAAAGCGCACACTTTTCCCATGCAGGCTGTTGAACAAAAGCATCCTTGTGTAAGGGGGTGTACGCCTCCACTTTTTCTCTTCTCTCTCTCTCTCCCCGATCCCCACTTTCATCCCTCTCTCCTCCGTTCTCCCAGCTGACAACCGCAACCCCTTCATCTTCTATCTCTCCACCTTTCCTCTCTCTCTTTTTCTCTCTCTCTTTTTGCCTTCCTTCTCAAACTATCATACTCTCTCTCTGTCTCCTGCCTGGGGTCTCCTTTTCCAATCAGCACAGAACACACCTGTTTTTGTTTGGAGTGTCTCTTTTATTTTTCTCATGCTTGACGGACTGCAGGGGCGAGGAGGGCAGGAAAGAATGGGAAAGAGGAGGCGAAGGAGGAGGAGACGGCTCACCGGGGATGCAGGACAGATTCCTCTTTTATGAGGAGCGCTTGGTATTCGGGACATGGTCCGGCCTTTAGAGCCCTCGTGATTCATAGCAGAGGGTGTCACGGCCCGTGGCGACGGACGGACGGACGCACACGGCCTGACGAGTTTTACAGAGCACGTCGCCTTCTCTGCTTTAAAAGCATCTTCGGCAGAGAAGATAAAAAGGTCACCAGTGTTTTAGCCGCTTTCTGAAGATCTAATTGTGCCGCTGACTTTTGTCAGCATTTTGATATGAAAGCTTTTGAAAATGGCAGAACCTCAACGAATGTAGGTGCATTTTTCTTGAGGTGTGTGTGTACGCACAACCGGGTCTCTTTTATTCTCTGCCTGTATTGATTTGCCACCAGGAGAGTATTGAAGATGGTCTTTATTTTTAATTAAAGTTCACAAAGCCCATATTGAGAAGGCTAGCAGGCTTCTGACCCAGGCCTTTCTGTGCTCACTGCATAAGACCTGTGATTCCTAATGCCGAGATGGGAAAATAAAAAAACATAGATGAGCTCAGGGTGTTGAAATAACCTCTGATTTACAGCCCTCAGAAACTGCAGGGCTTTATCATATTTCCCTACACAAGCTCAGATATTTCCTCTCCGATGCATTGTGCATGTGAAAGCGCGCTTCGCGCCGTCACATGGGGGCACTGTTAGGCTGCGCATTGCTGGAAATCAAGCTGTACATCTCAAAATGGTCGCTGCATGCAAACGCACACTCTCACACTCTTTTCATCTCTTCCTCTTCGCCCTCGTTGCACAGAAAACACATACATGGATTCAGTGGGCTTCTGAATGACACCATTTAGAAAGTGCTCTTTTCTTATCAAGTGCCATAATGTATGGATTTAGTTTCCCTGCACAGTGGCACTTAGAGGCGATCGGCAGGTCTCTTGGTGAAATTGTGGTGGCACTCTGCCTGATGACTGTGAATGGTGCATAATTGGTCTTTAATGCTCTTTCTTTCTCCGCGTCAGGCATACGGGATGTCCGTCCTGCCGCTGAACCTGATTAAAGGCACGCGCAGCATCCTGTACGAGCGGCTGGAGAACACTGAAGACACGGAGGAGGTGGAGCACCAGATAGACAAGCTCAAAGCCAAGGTCTCTGTTTATGTGAACTGAATTCAGATCAGAGCTCTGCTCACTTTATTTAGCATGAGCTGCTTGTCTTTTGCTGTCCTAAAGGTCACTGGTTCTCAACTGGTGGATCCCGACACAAAATGGGTCTGAGAATTGTCGACAGATGCGAATAATGAATGCAATTTATATACTACCATTCAAAAGTTTGGAATACTTTTAATACATTTATTCAGCAAAGATGCATTAAACTGTTCAAAAGTGACAACACTGATAAAGATAATAACTGTTTTTGAGCAGCAAATCAGCATATTAGAAGGATTTCTGAAGGATCATGTGACTGAAGACTGGAGTAATGATGCTGAAATTTCAGCTTTGCGACACAGGAATCGATTACATTTTAAAAATATGTTAAAATAAAGAATAGCTATTTTGAATTATAATAGTATTTCACAATATTATGGTTTTCACTGGATTTTTGATCTAATAAATGCAGTCTGGGTGAGTGTAAGAGTCAAAAACATCTTACTGACCCCAAAGTTTTGGATGGAAGTGTAGCAAAGATGGTAAAATAAAAAGGCTTAGAGGGATAGTTCACCCAAGTATACACTGGTGTCACATGGACTATTTTATCGATGTCCTTACTACCTTTCTGAGCCTTAAATGTAGTACTTGCATTGCTGTCTATGCAAGGTTAGAAAACTCTCAGATTTCATCAAAAATATCTTAATTTGTGTTCCAAAGATGAACAAAGGTCTTACAGGTTTGAAATGACACAAGAGTGAATAATTAATGACAGAATTTTCATTTTTGGGCAAACGTACTTCTCATATCTTTTCATATCTTCTTATATGTTGGTATTAAAGGTTGTACTGTGTTTTGGAGCAAATTCGTCTATCTTAAAAGTACACAAATTGAGTACAGACTAAAAGGATCAGGATGTTTAATGGCCCTCATCAACATATACCATGAACAGAACTGAAAACTCAAATTAAAGGAAAATGTGCCCCAGACCACATTAAATATGGGTTCATTTGCAAACAAACCTGTAGCTGTAACAGTAGGTCATTTAAATGAATTGCCACATACATAAAACAATGGTTTTTACCAACTTCAGCTTTTTGTGCTAACTTATTGGCTTCTGAGAAAATTAGTATTCTGACCATCAATATTAAAAAGACATTTTGAGTTTGAAACCAAATGCTCACAATATGTGACCCTGGACCATAAAAACAGTCATATTTGTACATTTTTCAAAATTGAGATTTATACATCATATGAAAGCTGAATAAATAAGCTTTCCATTAATGTATGGATTTAGAATAGGACAATATTTGGCCAAGATACAACTATTTGAAAATCTGGAATCTGAGGGTGCAAAAAAATTTAAATGTTGAGAAAATCGCCCAAATGAGGTTCTTAGCAATGCATATTACTAATCAAAAATTAAGTAGTATATTTACGGTAGGAAATTTGCAAAATTTCTTCAAAGAACATGATCTTTACTTAATATCCTAATGATTTTTGGCATAAAAGAAATTCTGCCAATAACTATTTTCATGCAGTAAGCAATTTTGTGCTTTTATTTTCAGTGTGTCGATGGGCGTCCTCTTTCTATGAGGGACCGGAGGAACCTTCAGGATCTTGAAGCTAAACTACAGGTGCTGCGTCGGCGGGGCCGTCACCTTGAGATCGCAGAGAGGAACTGTTGCAATAAAGTGGGCTCTGCTCTGCGTCCCATGAAGGTGTGTTGAGTTTTGCCTCAGAATCACTTAATTGAAGTTCTGCATATGCCTTTTGCAGTTTCAACAATTCATGATTGCCCACATTGACGTGGTTCTGTTTGTTACATCTGTGCCGCTTGTTTGGCTTTGAATCACAGAGGTCGTGCAGTAAGAAATCCAATTTTCTATGATCTTTTTGAAATTGCTTTTTTTTTTTAGTTCAGTGTAGTCTAAAAACAAGTTTTTAAAAACTTCTCAGAGAGAGCATCTATTGAAACTAAGATGCAAAAATGACTTTGATGCAAAAAATAATATTCTGACAATTTAAAAAAACATATGAACAGCCACATTTACACATCAGAGACGACTATTCAGTGTTCAGAATCTGGTGCTAGCAACTGCAAGGTCATGGGTTTGATTCCCAGGGAATGCATGAGCTGATAAGATGTAAACTTTCAATATTAAACATCTGCCAAATGCATAAATGTGACCCTGGACCACAAAATCATAGTATATATAAAAAATTATATATTTTTTCCATATTAAGTAGCATGGGTATATTTGTAGCAATAGCCCAAAATACATTGTGGGTCCAAATGATTGATTTTTCTTTTATGCCAAAAGGATATTAAGTAAAGATCATATTCCATGAAGATATTTTGTCAATTTCCTACCGTAAATATGTCAAAACTTAATTTTTGATTAGTAATATGCATTGCTAAGAATTTCATTTGGACAATTTTCTCAGTATTTTGATTTTTTTTTTTTTTTTTTTTTTTTTTTTGCATCCACAGATTCCAGATTTTCAAATAGTTGAATTTTGGCCAAATTCTAACAAAACATACATCAATGGAAAGCTTATTTATTCAGCTTTCAGATTATTGAAAAATCTAAATTTAAAAAAAACTGCCCCTATGACTGGTTTTGTGGTCTAAGGTCACAGATATAAATGTAAATACTTGCATTAAAAACAGGGCTGGAGTTTATTTTAACAAGGTGGCACAAAATAGTTTTAATTCTTATGTTGAGAGAAATACAAAATTATGACACAAACTTCAGAAAATTAAAAGCTGATGACTGTTATAATGATTTGTTGTCAAATACACTTAAATAGACTTTGCAGTAGTTAAATATCAGTGCAGCTATTTTTTTTATATAAAATGTTTTTAACTCATACTTTGGATCAAACAGTAAATACTTCAAATCATAAACAGCTGTCTTCCCACACACTGACACAGAAAGTGAATATCCAGAGGTGACAGTTCTCTCTGATGGAATAAGAGTGGCATTTGTAAGAGATTTTAACGAGTCAAATGATGCCAGATCGAGTTCAGCTCTTTGTGAACTGCAGTCCTCACCTTGTTGCACCACATTCGATCAGAAGTCATTCAAATGGATTGCATTTTCTCAAAAGTGTTCAAAGTCATGAAATCAAAATTGACCCCATTTTCTTCCACAATAAGTGTTCCTCGTCTTTATCAGAATGTTTTTCTGCATCTGAAATAGCTTCTCTTTCTTTATAATGTCAGTGTGGGGTTTTTTTTGGTTAAGGTTAACTAATAGCAAAATTGCTATTTTGACATTGATTATTTGAAGTTTAAAGTATAATAATCCAGTAATTTAATGACTGTTACCATTAATTCAATGAAAGCTAATAGTTAATAGTAAATACATTTAGATGGCGTCTGCAAACTCTCTTTGAATTTTTCGTTTCACTTCTAAATCCATTAGATTATGTAAGTAAAATGGGTTGCAGTTGCTATTTCATGTTTATGTTAAAGGAGAAGTCCACTTCCAGAACAACAATTTACAAATAGTTTACTCACCCCCTTGTCATCCAAGATGTTCATGTCTTTCTGTCTTCAGTCGTGAAGTAATTATGGTTTTTGAGGAAAGCATTTCAGGATTTTTCTCCATGAAACGGACTTCATTGGTCCCTGATTTTGAACTTTCAAAATGTAGTTTAAATGCAGCTTCAAAGGGCTCTAAACGATCCAAGCCGAGGAAGAAGAGTCTTATCTAGCAAAACAATCTGTCATTTTTTTTTTGGAAAATATAATATTGTATACTTTTTAGGCGCAAAAGCTTGTGTAGCACAAGCTTTGGGATGCGCGTTCACGACACTACGTACTATTGGATCACGTCGAAAGGTCATGCAAAACAGACCCAGTGTTTACAAAGCGAACGTGCAAAGACTAAGGAAGTGCAAGTAAGTCAAACGCTGTTTACAAACAAAAAGTTACAGCGATGTTGGACGATTCTGAAGTTGTAGGAGAACTTGAGATGGAGTTTTTCGCCATACTCTACCTTTTTGAGTCGGAGTACACAGATGATGAAAGAGGTGATTCGTAGCATCGTGGACACGCATTCCAGAGCCTGTGCTACACAATCTTTTGTGCATTTTTTTTTCCGAAAAAAATGACAGATCGTTAAGCTAGATAAGACCCTTCTTCCTCGGCTGGGATCATTTAGGACCCTTTAAAGCTGCATTCAAACTACATTTTGGAAGTTCAAATTTGGGGCACAAATGAAGTCCATTTATATGGAGAAAAATCCTGAAATGCTTTCCTCAAAAACCATCATTTCTTTACGACTGAAGACAGAAAGACATGAACATCTTGGATGACAAGGGGGTGAGTAAATTATTTGTAAATTATTGCTCTGGAAGTGAAGTTCTCCTTTAAAATATTCCATTGGTTCTGCAATAAAATCACTCAAAAGCTTCCATGCTATTAACCATCAAACTATAAAGTATGATTTACATTAGGGCTGCCCCCCACTAAAGATTTTTCTGGTTGACTAGTAGTTCATTTTAAGCATTAGTTGACTATTAGTCGTACGTTTATTAATATACCATACAAATCATTATAATGAGCCTTTAACTGCCTACATAGCCTAATAAGCGCTTAAGTGTCTGTAAGCCAAGTATACATGGGTTTTCAATGTTTCGCACTCAAGTTCACAGAAACTGAGACGGCAGGAAACGCATCCTGTTTGCTTTAATTATTTTACAAAAGCACAACGTTTCGTTGTTATTCTGAGTGCACACAAATAAACGTAGTGTCTTTACAGATTTGAAAGAGTTATTACTTTTATCTGTATGAGCAAAAATGATAGAGTATTTAAAGTGCAAGCAACTGCGCCAGTTCCTTCATCTGTCACACAGTGAGCATGCTACTGTTCAGCTTCCACACTCCGCACAAACACTTAAATAGCGTAAATGTTTTTAGGTTAACATTAGATTGAGTGGCTATGTAAAGTTGCTACTACATATATCTTTCAGATGAAAAGCCATATTTAATGTCAGTGTTCGGATTTCCTGCCCGATGCACTATACTACCACATAGATCAGACTTTAATGATCTGTCCGTCACCGACCAAGCCTCTTCTCGTTGACTAACAGTTAGTTGAGCATTAGCCCTAATTAACTTATACATTTTACAGTATATAAGCTTAGACTTATGTACCGTTATATTATTTTTTCACCCTTTTGATGTTTTTTTAAACATTTTCAAGCATTTTCATCATCTTGTTCCTAATTAATTGTTCCATTATGTCACTATCCTATCTTGCAAAGTCTATCAAGGGGGAGGTGTGAAGGAAATTAATTTTCATGGTGACTTTGATGTAACACATACATTATGACTTCATTTGAATGCCAACACATATTCCCAAGAAAATCAAGAAACCCTTTGGGTTTTATCACCTTGGCACACATTCGCCAAACTGAGCAACCACTTTGCTAGATGCATTATTTCACCTTATTGCTTTGCTTTCGTCCAGCCATTTTTATTGAATATGTAATATTTCTATTTATTTATTTGGCTATTTTTCAACATGTGTACTCACTGGGAATCAAATATATGATTTTGGCATTGTTAACGCTATATTCTAACATTCTCTAGTATGACTTTCCTTCTTCTGCAGGACACAAAAGTGATGTTCTGGCTGTTCATGTAAACTGAGGCTATTAAGCTTGAAAATAGCAAAATATGCATGCGTAAATGATGACAGAATTTCGATTTTCAGAGAACTGTCTCTTTAAATATACATCTAGTGATGCATAAAATCACTGTTATTGTCACAAACCTAGCCTATCTTTAAAATGTTTGCCGTCTTTCATTCATTCGCTGTTATTCTTTGCATCGTTTCTTCTCCCAGCATGCTCTGCACCAGAGGGGTTCCTCATTTCCGTCTTTAGCGGCCCACTAGCAGCAGACATGAACATGGCACTGTAATGATAGACTCCAGACTCTATTTATACCTAAACTAGACTTGAGATTTACTAATTTTCCCACAAGAGCTTCGGGGGAAATGCATACTGAGAGGAATCTGTCTGCCAAACGGTCTCTCCATCAGTCACTGCGCCTCGTTTACGCCGCCATGATGCGCTGCGCTTGTCTTTGCTTTACAGTGCAAAGTTAACGATTTTAGTGGAAAGGTTTTCCGAGCATTTAAATCTGAGGTCAGCATCTCCTCTTTATATTCTCCAAGGGCCACTTCCAGGCTCGATTCGCACTCTCTGCGGCAAAGTCTCACGTGTACTTTGTTGTCGCTAACACAACATGTGTACTGATATTCAACACGTTTCCATGCGCCTTGCTGCGAGAGCCAATGGCGTTACGTAATAGAGTAGAAAGTGAGGCCCAGTGGGTGGTTTGTTAGCTGCTGCATGGGTGGTCCAGTGGGGCGATTTGATACGTGTGAGTCCCTGCTGATGAGTTTAGATAAATTCAGCTGTCAGCACAAACTAATAGATCGCAGACGCGCGTGCGCGTACACCAACGCACTTCTATTACCCTTTAATGTGGACCCGGCAGATGTGATTGATTCCATTAGGAGAGCAGGTTAATTGACCTAAATTCTCTATCAGATTGATTGATTAAGTTTGATTGATTTTAATTATTATGTTTACCGTTTCATCTGCAGCGGAAATTGGTTCGGAAAATTGAAAGTGGTGTATTGGAGGTGCTTAGGTATTTTAATGAGCCCCGAGAAGATGAAACGCAACACTTACCATGCAAATTGCACATATTTCCTCCCTTTGCGACAAGTAACGAGCACACTGGATCTATACGTATAGTCATCACTGTGGTTCGCTTGTAACCGTATAGCTGTAGTAGATGTGCACACAGATCCAAAAGGTTCGCACATTAGAACCCAGCAGGCCCCGGGAATGACGGCAGTGGCAGGTGGTCGCGGGTCCAATTATAAAATGAAATAAACTTGTTTATGAAGCCAGTGCGAGTTTGATACCTATAGAGGCTTTCATTATCATTCAAAGGGTATTAAAAAAAATCTCTGCTGTAATGCACTTGCAGACAGTGCACTGATAAAGCAGCCCTTGGCAGAGCTCAGAGCAAGGACGATTATGGACCGGGTGTGTGACCAGGGGCGTCTGACTGCCAGGGGCCTCGAGCGGTCCGTTACGGCCAAACATGGCGAAGCAAGCCACTGCAGATGTGAAACTGATATAGATAAACAAACAAAGCTTGAATGTGTGCACAGTGTGAAATAAACAAAGAAATGAGAAATGTTAACTGTT